>VUQJ01002328.1:6775-21122 GCA_015108635.1 Andinoacara biseriatus | reverse complement strand
TATTGTAATCAGCATTGTTGTGCAAAATATGCTTTACAGTGATGTGTCAAATGAGTACAACTCAAACAAGCGTGCTACAAGCAGTAAAAAAAAACAAAAAAAAACAATCACATCAGAGTCACAGAGTTGAAACAAAGTACAGTGATTTTATCAGATTTTTTCACAAAAACTTACCACAAAGTATCACAATTTTTTACACAAACCAGCAAAACAGGAATGCTGTGATTGTCATCAGTGTATAATATGTATAAGCTGTTTGCTATATGTAAAAATTTCATATCCTTTCACACAATGGCACAACGTTTAGGGGGAAGATGCCATGTCTGTTTTTCCTTCACATATAAACATGAAACCAGCCATTCGTCCAAGATCATTTAATTGAATAAAATATGATTAGTGTTGGTATTGGGGAGAGGTAACAAAGAATACAGACTAAAGAACAGGAAAAAGATTTGGGCCTGATATATTATGTATATTCATTTTAGACATACAGAGGGCAGTCTGCTCACATTTCAGATGCTATTAAATACAGAAAGGAGGCACATGTCAGTACAAAATCTGAAACTTTGCCAATTAATTAGTGCTTCCCAAAGTCAAGAGTGCTGCGGTCGTCTGATAGCACCGGCCTGTGATATCTTCCTGGCTAGAAGCCTGTCTTCACTCTCATCAAAATCCAAGAGAAACTGATGCATTACCTTGAAAATTTGATTAAAAAAACATAAACAAAACAAGCTGTTGGCTATAAATTGCTAATACTACGCAGTCATATGTAAAGTGCTAATCCAATAAATGACCCACTCACCAGTGGGACACAAACTTGAAGTCAGAGTAATGAGCAATATCACTAACCAACTACCTCCTATTACCAGTTTTAATTCACTTTTTATATAAATAAATACATTTTTGTAAATATGTAACTGTTCATACATGGAATTTCAAACTTAATTTCTGTTATTACTGTTGCTCCCCTGCAGTACCTTCGCAGCCCACCAGGGGCCGCAGCACACACTTTGGGAACTACTGCACTAGATAATTGATGAGCAGCACTTGTGGAGTAATAGGATGATGTGCACTCTTATAGCTCAGGCGATTGCCTTAATGGTAATCGTGTTTTTGTGCAGCAAATTTTGATTAAAGAATATAATTTGGTTATAATGGCGTCAATATCACCCCGCCCAAAAAATAAAAAAATAAAAATCTGTTACCACAGCGTGATAGAGCTTACTCTGCTCTAATATGAACTCTAGTGTCTCTAAAACTATGAGAAATGCAGCATTGAGCCACAGAACTGCAGATTGAGAATGCAACACCACCCTGCTGTAAATACTCACTAGAGCACCAAATGCATATTAATCCACAGCTTAAAATCGATCACCTGTACTGGTTCAACATCTGTTTAAGTTGTTTTTTTCTTTCAAAAACTACAGCTAGTGAAGTGCAGCTGAGCGTCACACAGTGTAGGGAGGTCAGAGGGACAATTTTTTTTTCATTTTTAGCCTTTATTCCCAGGCAAATAATTAACTCAAGCTTCTTTTGCAGTGGAATTATAAAAGGGCAAGGTGTTTCTTATTGGATGAAATGAAACTCAAATCCAGGTAATAATATTCAGCACAATTTTTAATTCCCAATATGCTTTGGGATTCTCAGGTCTCAAGTGCTGCATTTTCAGCTGAGTGTCTCACAAGAACACACGCAGTCAGACAAAAGATGAAGCCTTAGGTTGTTTCAGGCTGTGTGGAGTGCTCCTTCTCTAGTCCCCTCATTTAACACAGCCTTCATTAACAGCTGCTGATTGAGACAGAAACACACACGCACACACATTACATATTCAGATAATCTGTTCTGCACTGCTGCGCCTGATCTTTTCCTTCCCTACCCACTATTTAGGTTATCCAAAGGGCACTGGTCTGCTGATGCAAAAGCTGCTACATCGTCTAATAGCTCAGAATTTATGCTACTCTTTGCTGAAACAGTGTTTTCCATCACAGTGTGTTAAGCACAAAAAAGAAAGAAAAATGCATCCATCATTAAGCTAATTTCCTGCTTCTGTGGCTTCTTTAGAGTCAGACACTCGTCGGAGACTCAGTGACAGTGGAATATTGTTTAAGGAGTTTATCAAGTCAGAGGAGGTCAAACAAGGCAAGTCCATGTGGGCCAGTTTCCAGCAAAGGAAGGAGAAGCGTGGAAAAGGAGGTGGCAAGATGCAGAAAGTGATACTAATTCTGGACAATCAGTACCAGCAGTCTGATCTATGACTCTGAATCCTGTTGGGGGGGAGAAAAAAAAGCTTAGCGTGAAAAAATACTTCTTATATCTACTGTACCATTTTTATTTTTTTTTGGAGACTAAAGCCAGACAAACAAAACACCAAACTGAATCTGCAATATCCTGCTGGTCTAATCAAACCACTTCTAACCCAATGACGATCTAGAGGAGGAACAGAGAAGGGTGTGACTTGTGGAAATCAAATATATACTCTTTAGTGATGCTTCAAAATAGAAAAGCACAAAACAATAACCTAAGCACAAAACCTAACTCACCATTGAAAAACATGAATAATTAGTATATAAATTCTAAGAGGATGTTTAAATAGAAGACTTACCAGGTTAATGTTAAACTGGTCAAAAAAATTAAAGGAACACATTGAAACAGCATCAAGTCAGTTAAACCGGGACATTGATCTGGTCAGGTAGCAGTAGGGGGTGTTAATCAGTTTCCTCTGCTTTGGTGGTAATGAAATTAACAACAGGTGCACTAGAGGGGCAACAATAAGCTAACCCCCCCCCCACCAAAAACAGGAAAGGTTTTACAGGTGGAGGCCAATGTTATTTTTTCCCTCCTCTTCATCTTTTCTGCCTGCTTTTTCACTGGTTTTGTATCTGGCGAGGGTCAGTGTCACTAATGGTAGCACGAGGCAATACCTGGATCCTACAGAGGTTGCACAGGTAGTCCTGAATGGCACATTAATACGTGCCATTGTCAGAAGGTTTGCTGTGTCTCCCTCAACACAGTCTCAAGAGCATGGAGGAGATTCCAGGAGACGGGCAGTTACTCTAGAGAGCTGGACGGGGCCGTAGAAGGTTCTTAACCTATCAGCATGACCAGTATCTGCTCCTTTGTGCAAGGAAGAACAGGATGAGCAATGCCAGAGCTCTCTGACCAAACAATCTGGAACAGACTTCATGAGGGTGGCTTAAGGCCCAACTAACATTTTCCAGAGAATACCAGAATGGACAAGTCCACCACTGGTCATCTGTGCTTTTCACAGATGAGAGCAGGTTCACCCTGAGCACATGTGACAGGCGTGGAGAATGTTATGGTGCCTGTAACACTGTTCAGTATGATTGGTTTGGTGGTGGGTCAGTGATGGTCTGAGGAGGCATATCCATGGAGGGACACACAGACCTCTACAGGTTAGGCAACAGCACCCTGACTGCCATTAGGTAGTGGAATGAAATCTTTGGATCCATTGTCACATCCTATGCTGGTGCAGTGGGTCCTGGGTTCCTCCTGGTGCATGACAAGCCTCGAGAGTATGCAGGCAGTTCCTGGAGGATGAATTAAGTGATACCGCTGACTGGTCTCCACGCTCACCTGACCTAAATCCAGAACACCTCTGGGACATTATGTTTCGGCCCATCTAACATCTCCAGGTTGCGCCTGTCCAGGAGTTCAGTGATGCCCTGGTCCACATCCGGGAGGAGATTCATCATCTCATTAAGACCATGTCCAGATGTTGGCAGGCATGGATACAAGCATTTGGGGGCCATTCAAACTACTGAATACGGTTTTGAGTTGCTGCAATGAAATTTCAGCAAAATGGACTAGCATGCTGAATCATTTTTCATTTTGATTTTTTGGTTGTTTTTGAATTCATCCCTCTAATTTTCATTTCTATCAAACAATATGGGATCCTTTCATTGCTAAAAAAAAATTACCCAGTCCATATCAGCATGATTTTATCCCCCAATGTAATCTGATGTGTTTTCAAAGTATTGATTTTATTTCTTTTGAGCAGTGTATATTGAGGGAAATCTAGAATCTAGATTTATGGGATCTGAAATCTTTAATCTGACTTCTCCATTTTCAACCTCTCCAAAAAAGCTGATGTGCATGAAATTCAAATTAAGTAGCACATAAGTGACACATTTTGCAGGTTTGCAGAAAGTAAAAATGAAGCTGAGTGTAACTGGAAGCCATTTCCGTGGTTTGGATTACAGTTAGAGCAGTGCATTTCAGCGTTCGTGTATGCACGTTCACTTACTTTAACAGAGGGTCGGGAACTGAGCCCAAGGAATGCAAACACAGTGTTGTTCTCTTTAGAGAGGAAGAAATCTTCATAGTCCTGTTGGGAAAGAGGCGGATGTCAAGTGTTGTGCAACTGTTTCAAGTTTGAAAGATGGTTAAACACATCCCTGAAAACCAGGCCTTCTGATTCTGCTTTTAAAATATTTCCATGAGCAATGTTGGAGAGCCTTGGCCAATGAGAGGGACGGGAAGCAGAGCAGATAATCTGCCCCATCCGTGAAACTGGATTACGACAGGATTACAGAGCAGCCTGCAATCTCAGTGGAGGATGTAAACTGGCAAGATCCAACTGATCAAAATCACCAGCATATAGGTAGCTTACATTGTACTGACATACATCAGTGTAAGCTAATGGCATATCCTTAAATATATTTGGCAAAATCCCGCTCTACTCATGGTGCTTCCTGCAAAATGTTTAGCTCAGCAGCATTAGTGTATATATGTGTATGTGGTTTGGATGATTAGTGCTGTCACATAAAACAAAGACAAAGCAGCATCTAACATTGGTAAGGCTGTTGTGGTGGTAACTAACAGGACATTTGCTACTTCTCAGTTACAAATGTACTTGGTTTTGAAAGAAAAGCAGACAGTCAGCTGGCTGCTGGGCCTCATCTCTGCTTATTCAAGTTAAGAAACTGGACTAATATATCAATGGGGCAGATTAATGGACACTATTAGATATTAACTGCATTGCCTGCGTTGTGATTAACTGCATTAACAGAGAACCCTAGAAGGCTGTGCTCCAGCTTTGCAAGTGAACTTCACCCATGGATGCAACATGCAAACCAGGCACGATAGTGTTATCTACTTGGAACCACTCTCTCGTCCAAATATGGCCATTTTTAGCTACAAACACCCCCCACCACCACCACCACCACCCCTGATTTTGCCTTGTAAATGAACACAGAACAAGTTACAAGATACAGTTTAACTGTAGATCATTGTTTTGACAGATGTATCTATACTGCATTATGCAAGAGACTCAATCAGCCTCTGGGGACAAAGGACAGTGTTTGGAGGCTTCCAGTGGGGAAAAATACAAGTAAAAGAAACTGATATAAGGCCTTTTTAAACATTGGAATGGGAGATGTGTTCAAAATGTCTGTCTATAGTTATAGAATAATGTGATCCTTCACCAGATCACCACCACATACACCACAGTAGTGATCCTCGTTGAAAATCTGTGGAGGCAGAGGGTTGCCCTTCTCTGGCTGCTTCTCCCTGGGGATGTTGCGGTACATCCAGAGCCGCTGCTCCTCTAGCATGGTAATGTCTACTTCCTGGAAGTCGATTCGGTTGGCCTCCAGGAAACCCACCACTGCCTGCTGATGCTTCTTTACCTGGACAGGTCAGCAATTAACAACAGATAGAAAAGGGGTGTTGAAAATGTACATTTTAAAGAACTCAAAATAGAGAAGTGTCAATAAAACAGGATTTTATAAAATCAAAAAGCTAAAGTAAACAACTGCATTACACACAGTCATCACGATTAAATCGTATGCCTTCATGCATTGTCCTGGTAAGTGCATTTACATATGGCACTTTCTGTGTGTATGTGTCATATCACTTGCCTTTGTACACCGGCCCTCGCTAAGCAGTTTGATGAGGAATCCAGTCCTTAAATGACAAATGGTAAACTGACACCGATAAGAGCCAATGCAGCGCTCTCGCCAACCCGCACACATGGAGGGAATGCAGTATACGCATTAACTGCAAATTGATTCTGGTAGTAATCGGGAGGATTATCAATTAGATTAGTGAAGGGGCTTGTGTTTGAAATCGAAAACCTGACATCCTTTTCTACTGTAGGCCTTAGATTGATACAGTTACTGAATTACAGGAAAGGTTACAGGCTGCTTGTATAGGAAAGCTATGAGGTGTATGCAAGAGTTTACCCCATTCTTAGAACTGCCCTGTGGAGCAAACCTTGTCAGCTGTGGTCTAGGATGGATGCAACAGCTCCCTATAGTCCTGACTCCAGCACCCTGGGACAGTGTGTGTGTGTGTGTGTGAATTGTGGGAAAGCAAAATCCAATGATAAATTTAGAAGACGGAACACTCCCACACTTGGTCATAAACACTCATTAGATCCACAATCCAAATGACCTGCAGCTGTTGGCATGTGTGTGTCTTTTGCTTCCCTGCCTGATGGATTGTCTTTTCTTGTTTCAGAATATGTGATCATTCAAAGTTTGAGTTCATTTAACAACATTAAATATAATGTAATACTGGTTTCTATTTGCAGAATTATACATTCATTCGGTTTTATCATCTATTCAATCCATTGTGTGTGCATGCACAACAATGGATTGCATGGTTGAGCACTCATTAACATCACAAAAAGCAGATTAATTCAAACAATCTGGGGCAGAAGGAAAAAAAAAAGAGTTTTCTTTTGACCAAATGTTATTATCAATTATCTATTTCTGTCTGTGCTGTGTTTAAGGAGGCACAATGATCCTATTGTTCTACCTTAAAGGGCAGCAGGGGATTGTTATTCAAAAACACACATCCAAACAAGATTCAAGTCATCTGTTGTCTTGCTCTAAAAGCTCCTCTGTGTGCGGTCATAAAACAGCTTTATCTGGTCTAAAGCTTATACAACAGTAAATTATGTTTACTATCTTTAAAGAGACAAATGGGTTTTTTGTACAGTTCAGAGGTTCAGACTTCAATTAGAATCACTGTGAGCAGTCCATACTGTTTGTCGCAGCATAGTATAAATGAGATGGTTGTCCTTTAAGGTGACAGACAGGCAGCGTGGGTCTAAATAATGAAAGAAGTGCCCCCTGTGCGAGTTAGCGAAATACTGTGTCAGTGGGATGGATGAGTTCAGATTTTGTGTGTCTGCGCATGTGTGTGTGTGAATGTAGGATTTAAGACATACAAGCAATCGAGTCATACATGAGTAAACACGAATTGTTTGAGAGCACTTAATGAAATATGGAGATTAGTTTAAGAGAGAGAACTAATCCTTCAGTCAGACAGGTCACATGAAGGGCATGTGATGGAAAAGTACTACTACTATTAAATTACTATTGGTGAATTGGAAAATCTAAAAATGTTTTAAAAACAAGCTTTTTTTACTACACCTAAAATGATGCAGGACACAACGGTTTTTATTAAGAGAATGGATCTCCATGCCTGCCCGAAGCCAATAATTCAACATTATGTCACATTATGCAAAGAGGTCACAGTGACTATTTTTAATTCATAAAACCTACGTTCACAAAGGGCCATTTGGGTGAGACTCAATATTTCTTAAAGAGTGGGGGATAACCTAATTTATATCTCATTCATTCTGTGCTCATTATATTTCCGCTCCACTAATTTACTGCTGTTAAACTGTGAGCTGCACATTTTTTAAAAAAAATGTTTATACACTCTAGTCTTCTGATCCCTGTTGTTCCTATTTTGCAGCATTTGTATTTTTGTGTTCTCCATATTTATTAAAAAGACTGTAGCCTCTCATGTCATCTTCCACAGTCTTGCTCTTTCAGAACTTATCTGCTATATTTTTCCTGGTATACACGCACACACACACACACACACCTATTTCACTTTAAATCATCTCTAGGATCCAGCCTCACCATTCCTCTTTATTCAATCATGTAACTCAATTCAAAAGCATTCAGAGTGAATTACATTCGCATGACTTAAAACACTCGCCCAATGGCGGACCTGTCCAAGTGAGCATGACTCTTCTTACTTGTGTGTAAAAAATTTTTTTTTTTTAAATTAGGAGACTGTGTGTTTTAAACGTATGTGTCATAGGGTTAAAAATAGCTCTTTTGTAAACACTCAAAGATTGGTCTGCTCTCTTCAAGAGACACAGCATGATAACATAAATATTACTCATTTGTCCCATTACCTAACTCTTTTAGCATTCTTGCAGGAGTGTTGCGTGATGGTTTTCTGCCCACGCTCAGTATCAGCTGGACTTTCTCTATGGCGTGTGCCTGCAGTTTGCCAGAAGGCGCAGCAGGACAGCAGCTGCATCCAGTTCTTCTCGTTGTGCATGACATTACTGACTAATAAAAATAAGTCTGTGAAATCCTGCAAAATGTTAGTGTGGGAAATGTGGGAAATACAAACTATCACATCCCAGAGATCAACATGATCCCAGCAAATGTCTTTTTTTCAACACTTAGAAGTGAGATCCAAATTGTGCTTATAATCGAAAACTCCAAGAAAAAAATTGCTACAGTTATGCAGGAGGTGAATCATTTAAAATAAACCACAAAGACTGCAGAACCACTGATGTTTGTTTAGCACACAAGAAAAGGGTTAATACATGAAGCTGCTGGTTTTACTAAACTCAGATATATGCTGGAAAACCATTTTTCTTCTTGTTTGAAAAAAAGGGGGCCTTGATTGCCCTTTATATTTATACTGAGTCAATCAGACAAAAAAAAAAAATCTACTGCTTGCTTTTTGTCAGTCGCTGTGTACATTTTGAAGAAGCGTAATGGGACTATCAGGCCTTGTTTATACTTTGTTCTGCCCACAGATGAGAGAGGCTCAATGAGAGTTTGTTTCAGGTTCTTTATCTTCTCTAAACTACATGAGGCCACAAGCCAGACTAACTGTAATATCAGCTGCGATAATAGTGCATATATAATGATTTTAGTGAAATACAGGAAGATGCTTTCTGCAGTTCTAACTGAAACGTTCACTCCACAGCACAGACGAAGATTTAGAAGTCCAGCTAATCAAAAATAAGTATCTTAGTTAGTGAGCAGCCTTCTCACCTGTCTGAGTGATGCTGACTGATGTCACCGCTTGACTAAAGTGGATGAGCGCGAACAGGCGCACTCAGACCGCTTACATAATTACGTTCAGCCGATAAAGCGACCGTAAAGATTTACACACGGCTTTTTTTTTTCTTTTTTTTTTTTGTAATGCATTATTTCTAAACTCGACAAGTTCAATGGCACATTTGCAAACACTCACCGCGAGAGAGCCGGTTGAGGAGGCGATGTAAACCTTGATGACCATTTTAATCCCAAATTAATGTCAGTCAGCAAACAGTTTGGTGACAGCGCGCCTCTTTTATTCCCCCCTCAAAAAAACAAACAAACAAAAGCCTCTAAATACTTAAAATCTATGCAAATGTGTTTTCAATGAGCGAAGCCACCAGGCTCCAATATTTAAACTCTGCCATCATAATAAAACAGCGTGCGCTCGCGCTGACTGTAGCACCCACAGCGCTCATACCGCGGACGTAATGCACGTCATTAAAAAAAACACTTCACTTCCGGTCACAAATTTCAAACTAAAACAGCCCTGTAGTAAATCTACTGTTTCAAGTGGAATTAAGATTTATTGTACTGTGAAATTTTATTTTGTTTTAATTTAGTTCATTATTTATTTACACTGTAAATTGGATAAGTCGATTCAGTGCTTCCTATATGTCTCAGACATATTTATTTATTAAGACATAAAGTTTAGATGATACTCCAATTTCAGGAAACAAGTGTGAAGTATAGAAAATTATCTCAATATTGTGAAAAAAAATAGTACTTCCTCCCTTTAGGAGTTTTGTCTGGTAACTTCAAGAAAGTTATCCTCCCTACCCACGTAGTAATGGGAAGTTCGGTTCTTTTCAGACAGCCGGCTCTTTAGGCTCGGCTCCCAAAGAAGATCCGGCTCTTTCGGCTCCCAAACGGCTATTTACTTGTTATCATTTGTAGCCTCATATTTTAGCCTAAATAAGCAAAAATGAATGGTTTGTGTGCTGAGAAGCACTTTTGCCATCAGTCTTTTTATGATAAACTTTATAATTGTTTTATATTGTGCATTTGTCCTGTTAAAAAAACGTACTTTTATTTAATATTTTAAATAAACTTTTAATGGAACACGGGACAAACAAACACACTGACTTATTTTGCTTTGTGTTCCAGTAGCACAGGATATAGTTGCAGTTTTGGGGAGGACAGTGGAAGCCACAACAGTTGTAGGTTCAGGACCAGAATCACCAGGGACGGAGACCTAGCTTGCCCTCTCTCCTCCAACTGCACCAAGGGACAGACAGTTCTTATGTCGGTGCAGGTTTGAGGTTGAACCTGCTCTAACTGTAACTTTTAATTTGCAATGACAGCACTCTGCTCTGCTATTTCCAGTTTCCTTAAATTGCAGCCAATTTCTTTACCAGTATCACTCATATTTAATTGTTTTTTGCACTGCTGTCTCCCACAATCTTGCTGTCTGTGTCTGGACTACACCCATGCACAGTGGAACATCTATCTCCCCCTTTGCTTTAACATAATGGTATAATCCCATGTCCCCCCTGTGTGACTGCATGGTGTGCCCATCGGTGCTGTCCCTGTCCTCAGGTTTGTGAGCAGAGCTAATGAGAAATTAGGGAGCCAGTTCTTCTGATTCACTACCAAGCATTGGCTCTTAGAGCCAGCTCTTTTGCGAATGACACATCACTAATGGCTACGTTATAAAAGAAAAATATTTTTTATAAATTATATTGCCAAAAGTATTCACTCATCCATCCAAATCATTGAATTCAGGGGTCCCAATTGCTTCCATGGCCACAGGTTTATAAAAACAAGCACCTAGGCATTCAGATTGTTCTACAAACATTTGTGAAAGAATTGGTCGCTCTCGGAAGCTCAGTGAACACCAGCGTGGTACCGTGATAGGATGACACCTGTGCAACAAGTCCAGTCGTGAAATTTTCTCACTACTAAATATTCCAGTGTCAACTGTTGGTGGTATCATAACAAAGTGGGAGTGGTTGGGAATGATGGCAACTCAGTCACAAAGTGGTAGGCCAAGTAAAATCACAGAGTGGGTCAGTGGATGGGGAGGAGCATAGCACGCAGAGGTCACCAACTTTCTGCAGGGTCAATCAGAGCTCCAAACTTCACGTGGCCTTCAGATTAGATCAATAACTGTGTGTAGAGAGCTTCATGGAATGGGTTTCCATAGCTGAGCAGCTGCATCCAAGTCTTACATCAGCAAGCACAACGCAAAGCATTAGTTGAAGCTGTTATAACTGCAAAGTCATATGAAACCCTGTGGATTAAGAAAGGGATTTCACTCAAGTTCATATGTGTGTGTGAAGGCAGATGAGTGATTACTTTAAAGTATATTGTGGTTGCTTTGAACATTAAAGTTGTGTGTCACTGCACAGCAGTTTAGTGGTTTAGACACAGCTCAATCCGTTCATGGATTAAATATTTTTTAAAACCAATATATATATTTTGATTTTCATGGAAAAGTAGCTGTAAATACAGATTAAAATAATCTAGACAGTGTTTATTTATTGAGAGAATATATAGCCTCCATTGGTAGAAGAGGGCATATTTTGTGTCTTTTTGATTTTGTCACGCAAAGTGTGCCCCTGCAAAAAAAGTTTTCAATTTATCTTTTAAATATTATTATCTATTATTATCTACTATAATAGATAATATGTATATTATCTATTATCGCCATCATCTACCTGCTGCACAGATCCCTCTCTCACCTGGAGCAGGCGGGGAACACTGTGAGGGTCATGTTCTTTGACTTCTCCAGTGCTTTCAACACCATCCAGCCTGCACTGCTGAGAGGGAAGCTGGAGTGGGCAGACGGCTGACGGTATGGACCATCAACTACCTCACCAACAGACCACAGTACGTGAGGTGCCATGACTGTGTGTCTGATGTGGTAGTCTGCAGTATGGGGGCGCCACAGGGCACGGTCCTTTCACCCTTTCTGTTCAGTCTGTACACTTCAGACTTCAGGCACAAGACAGACCACTGCCACCCACAGGAGTTCTTAGATTATACAGCCATCATCGGATGCGTACCAGATAGGAACGACGAGCGTCATCAGTGACTTTGTCGACTGGTGTGAGACCAACGCACTCCAAATCAAGGCCAGCAAGACGAAGGAGATGGACATAGACCTCAGGAGGAAGTCACCCTTTACAGCACCGGTGAACATCCAGGGTAAGAACATTGAGACCGCGGTCTCTTACAAGTACCTGGGTGTTCACCTCAATAACAAACCGAAAGAGACAAGAGCAGGATTGACAAACTGGTGCGTAGATGGAGCTCTGTGCTGGGATGTCCCCTGGAGTCTGTGATGCTGGTGGGTGAGAGGAGGATGTTAGTAGAGCTGAAATCCATCATGGACAACCCCCATCACCCCCTGCATGAGACTGTGGATCATTCATCCCAACAGCAGTTAGACTGCACAATGCATCATGATGTCATGAATCACTTGGACACTTTACCTCCACTGCCATCATTTTATCGATACTGTACATATACTTTTTTTTTTATTATCTATTAAACTCTCTTCCATAGAATGCATACCATATATGCTGTGTACCTCACCGTCTAGAAATGTATACAGTGTTTTGATATCTCTATATAGTGTATCTGATGAGTGTGTATATGTATGTATATGTGTATTGATATTGATATATATTTTATGTATATAGCGTTTTTTCTATTCTATTTTATTTCATCTGTTTTATTTATCCTTGCATTCTTTGTACGTTTTAAAGCTGCTGTAACGCGCAAATTTCCCCGTTGTGGGATCACTAACGTTTTATCTTATCTTATCTTATCTTATCTTATCTTATCTTATCTTATTAATTTATCCTAAATATCTTACACATTCTAAATATTGCACAGTATATGTAATAAAAACCCTAAGCAACTGCTGTGAATTCTATATATTTCGAATCTTGTTTAGTAATTAAGTAAACGCATTACCATATCGTTTTTACCTAATATCGTATTTTTATCGGATAGCAATTTGTATGATCGCAACACGTACAACAGCGCCACTCTGGAAGTAGGGTGCCATTGCAGTGAATGCTGCGGTTGCCATTGCAGTGAATGCTGCGGTTGCCATGGTACAGCGTCAGCAACTACCCTGAAGCAAATGTCTAGGCGTGGACGGAAAGAACTGTTATGTCACTGACGAGAAGGACTACTTTAATTTTCTGCTTTTTTTGTTGCTGCTGATGATGATGATGAAAGGACCGCCGTGATAGTTTATTTCCAAAACAGGTGTATAACCCATAGCCATTTTTTATATCTAACAGCGGCTAAGTTAGCTAAAGTTCAAGCTAGCTTGCTAGGCGCTCTTTAGCTTACAGTAGCCAATCGAAGCAAAACAAGAAACGGGTAAGTGCTACACATTTAGGCGGAAACCGAACAACATTAACACACTTTTTTTAAGTTAGAGCAAAAAAGACAGATTTGTCCCGACAGACTCCGAAAGCTACAGCTACAACATACTCCACCTGTTGATGATGATGGTGGCTTCGTGTTGCTATGCTAATTTTAGGTGGCTATAGCCATCTGAGCCATCTGTCATTCACCTAGCGGCACCGTTAGCTTTACAGACACTGATATTATGTCGCGGAAGCGCTTCTTAAAATCTCTTTCGCCTTTTGTATGCACGTATTTGATAATGTAGAAGATGCATAAACTTGCAGAGGGCCCAGTGAGTTATGTGCTAAACTGCAGGTCATACATTTGTTTACTTTAACTTGACTGGCAGTCTGTCAACAACACACTACCTGCCAGCAGCACACGGTCTACATTAATCCCATCAGCTGGTGTCGTAAAGAGCAGGTTAGTGCCGCTGCTCTAAATCAGAGCATCCTTATACGGCTTCACTACATACTGAGAGTAGAATTTACTGGGATTACTAGGAGGAATCTGGAGGAAAAGACAGTCATGAGCCGGTGTTGTGTGAAATTCTGTTCCCCTGTGAAAATCTGTTCCCCCTGTGTGGGGACCGCGCACTGCAGCGGATTTCTCGGTAAAAACGACTCCACAAAATCATGTCAAGGTTGTAATTTTCATGTTAATCTACAGCTACTGGTACAAATAAAGACAAAAACAAAAACATTTGCTCTTTATTTGCCAAAGTTACATGGGGGGAACCAAATATTTCAGCCAGCCGAAATATTCTGTTCCCCCTTCATAACTTGGGAACACGTTAATTTACCAGCAAGCGTTTTACAGTGTTAATTCCTCTCATCAAGGGCAACAGCTCCTGTGGATATGAAAACATTTGC
>VUQJ01002326.1:45992-66361 GCA_015108635.1 Andinoacara biseriatus | reverse complement strand
GGTTCAAAAAAGGGGGGGGGGGGGGGTTCTCCCCCCCCCCCCCCCGTAATTGATTAATGATAAAGCGATGACTCTCTTAATCATGTTTCTGTCTTGGCCCGTGTGCGTGTGTGTGTGTGCGCGCGTGTGTGTTGATAATTTGCTGTGTATTGATTTGCAGTAACCTGAGCGGTCGACTCTGGTGGAGGGGGTCATTTATATCTGATAACAGCACCGGCCTTTTCACCCAACTCGTTTGATTGTGAGACAGTTTGTGTACAAGCGCGCGTGTGTGTGTGTGCTGTTTGTTTGTGTAGATTGTGTAAAGACAGGAGGCACTTTGTGTGTGTGCTGTTTGCAGTAATTAACATTTAATAGATCATGACTGTGTGGGAAGTGTGTGTGTCTCTGCTGGAACCATTACAGGTGTTTTATTTCAGGTGTAACATATTATCTTTATTAACACAGTTCCAAAATCATCCTTCAATTAATCAATTTCTTAAAAGAAGATTGTTTAAATCTCAGTATTTCTTAAATGTAACTACCAGCTGTGCTGGAGGCCTCTGATGCTCCAGGCAGCTAATGTTGGTACGGCTGCAACTAAAGATTATATTGGCCAATTATTTTATCGATTAGTCAACGATTATTTCAATCTTACCTCACCTGTTCAAGCCTGCACACCTGTTAACATCACCGTGTTCTCGCTTATCACAATTAAAATAATGACCCATAAAAAATACGAGTATTTTTAACATTAACGTGATCATCACAATAAGCTGCATATTAAAGTGAATGCAATATTTATTTTTAAATGAAAATATAAGGTGCAAATAAATAAAACTGACAGTGGAGGCCCCCCGATATCTTCCTGGGGTTTATTGCAGCTGCAAAATTTGGAACAAAATAGATGAATGTGTTTTTAAAATGTGCTTCAACGCTGAAATTCAAATTTTTGTAGTTGAGGTCAGTGATTCCGTCGATGAATCGATGCAGCCCAACAAAGTGACAAATATTTGATCTGAAATTAAGAGCCTTTTAAAAACCACCAAGAACATTTAGAAATGATCAGTTCTTGAGTGTAACCAGTGCTTTGCAACTTATTGTAAACCATCCGTTCAGTTCTGTGAAAAACTAAACTTTCAAACTTTCACAGCAATAATTAAAAATTCTAATTTTCTGTATGACTTCATCAGTCTCTCATATTGTTGTGGAGGAATTTTGACCCACTCATCTATGCTTAAAGTCCCACCTCAGCACTCAGGTCTGGACTCAGCTTCTTTCTTTTCTTTTTCAGCCGCCAAAACTGTGCTTAACATTCACTTTCTCTGGTCTCTAAAGGTGAACTCAGAACCTGTGCAGCCTCCTCCTTCAGAGGACGTCAGCTGTCAGTTTGTATTCAGGCAGCTTAAAATAATCATCGAGGCCTGATTCATCCTCCGTGGGGATAAAAATTTAACACGGCAGCAGAAAGTTGTCAAACCGCTTTAGAAACTTCAGAATAAATGGCATCTCCTGGGGAAAAATGTGGACTTTGGTGACGTCACAGATTTGGGAACGAGGAATTAAATCGTTTGTTTCGGCGTGGAGAACGAGATGGTAGAGGCGGCAAGAAATGGGGATGGAGAGCAGGAGGAGATGAGAGGCAGTTTTTGTTCATAACCCATCTTTGTGCGTGTGTGTGTGTGTGTGTGTGTGTGTCCAACCGTAGCTAGCTAGTCCCTGCATGACCATCTGCCACAGCTTTGATCAGTCTCTGTGAGCAGCTCTTTGTCAGCTGTGTGTGTGTGTGTGTGTGTGTGTGTGTGTGTCCGTGTCCAGCTGCTTGCTTCTTTAACAGACTCTGCTGAGTGTACTAATCGAACACAAAGAAACAATCAGTGATTTCGTCCCTGCAGCCAACATTAACCTGAAGAATCGCCTCCTGTGACGTGATGAATTCATGTTCTGTTCTGGTGGTAATTGAGCTCCTGTGATCACTGCTCCACATCCAGCTGCTGTTTCCTGTTTGAGATGCTTCGTAATGAACGTGTGTCAACCAAGACCTCCCTACAACATCCAGAGCCTTCAGGAACTCTGGGAATCTCATCCACCCCGGGGTTTACCCTGTTAATATTTCTACTTGAGGCCAACACACTTATAAAAACAAAAGCAGCCCTCCTATTGGCTGACACATGGTTCAGTCACCCAAAGGGGGCGGGGTTTAAGAGCTGTCAGTCTTTGTCGGAGGAGATGGAAGATTAAAATGAGGTGAAACATCCATGTGACTCACACACACACACACGGAGCCGAGCCCCCGGCGTCAGGTGTATTGAAGTACAGAGTGCTGTAAATGGTTTTGGTGTGCTTCACTGCGCTCTGATAGGTTGATTGATTTGGTAGGCAGTCCACTGTGACACACACACACACAGTCAGATCATATATGTAAGAATCCAAGTTTAATGCACGTTAAACAGTTTTTGTCTTCTTTTCCTGGGTGCGAGGATCTCAGGAGGACAAAACAATATTTAAATAAAGTGACTAAAACTGAGAAAAGGAGCCGAGTCAGTAACTGTGAGACGAACCGGAGCCTGAAGGTTGTCGGGCAGACGAGCGAGTTTGTGTATCCAAAACAAAAATACCTCATCAGTGAGCAGAAGTGTGCAGCTTCATGATCTCCTTCACATTTGCAGTTTCCATGTGGTGACTTTTTGAAGTTGTCTGAGCAAAAAAAACCCAAAAACCTCCTGTCATACCTGTTGAACCTCACAGCCACTAATTTGAGTCACAGGATTTTATCAGCGTCTTACTGAACACTAGTTAGCAATTCATACAGTTTACGCTTGCAGCTCAACCTTCTTGTCCAAGTATGATCACTTCCAAAAAACATGTCCAAGAGCCAAAATGCTAAAGTTGAAGCTCTCGCGTTCAGCTGGTCTCAGTGGAGGCTGTTTCTGAAATATGAACTGAAACTTTCCTGACAAGCTCATAATTTCCCCACGTCTCCGTTAAACTCCTCGTTTTGCTGGACTTCAGCTCAGCCTTCGACACCATCGAGCATCAGCTCTTGATCCACGTGTTGTTCTCGTCACAAAATCATTTATCATTTGCATGCTGATGACATTCAACTGTAATTCTCCTTTAAATCTCATGAATTGGATAAGTTCTCGGTTTTTATATGACTGAATGCGGTCAAAGGTTGGAAGACAAATAATGTTTTGCAGCTTAATGTAGACGAAGCAGCGTCTAATTGTCACGTCTAAGAGCATCTCTGCTCGAATCAGACAGTAAATGAGGTCCATTTCACCCACTGTAAAAGCTAATCATTGAGTCTCTGACCCACTTTTTTCCATCTAAGAAATATTGCTAAACTCTGGACCATTATTTTCTCGTGTGACCAAAGAATTTATTAATCATCTCCAATCTGTCCAAAATCGTGCTGTAAGGCTTTTAACTCACACTCAGAAATTCACTTTTAAAGCTTTTGCACTGACTTCCAAATCTTGGTTTTTACTCTTGAATAGCGCTAAAAAAATTAACTTTACGTGCATTCAAAACCAATAGGTAACATGACTGTGGGTCCAGCCAATTTTTATATACAGTCTGTGGTAATAATCTGGATATTTAAGAGCGTTTGACTTAAATCTTACAAACTGGGTGTAGCTGTCATATTTTCCTCTCAGTGGCTTCAGTATCCTTTAGTTTGAGCTGATGATTGTTTGCAGACAAACTGCATCCACTCTGTTTTTCATCATTTTCCCTTTAAGGTGAGCAGTGACAGGAAATGAGATTTGGGATCTCTCCAAAGAAAGAGAAAAATGTCGGAGAAAGGCAGAGGTGAAGACGGTGAAAGGGGGATGAAAGAAATCAAAATAATTCAGCTTTTTTCCTCCGACAGCAGTGCTGGAATCTAATAGGTTTTTGCCCTAAAAGGAGCGAGAGACCCAATTAAAAAGATGAGATTTTCATTTCATTGCGTTATTTTTTTTCCTAGCTTTAATCGGCGCACACGGGTTATTATTTCAGAGTCTGGGCGCCTGAGGCAACGCGTCTTAATCTCATCTGGAGGTGAGAGTTTGTAATCCCAGTCGCAGGCAGAGGCGGGCGGGGCGGTGATTCCTTTTATTGTGTTACACACCCTGCATCTGGTGGGACAGTTTATTGCGTTACGCGCAGCGGTGTATTTTGTCCCCAGAGTTCTGGAGGCGAACGGCAGCATCTGTTGGACCAGAAGCTGCCGCTCGTCTGATGGGATTATCTCGGCCAAAGCGAGCACGTGCTGTCGGCGGCGGGCTTTTCCAAACCGCCTCGATGAAATTTCAACGAGGGCAGAAATTTGTTTTTCATTTGGGCTTCATGGGCAGAGTAGAGTTATTGAAGTGAACCTCCAGCTGTCAGCACGAGGAATCGCGTGGAAAACTCGAGGCCCGCCCTCGTTTTTGCTGCTTTAGGTGATGATGGTGAGCGATGTGGAGCCGCCCGCCGAAACACTTTAAAGGGGCGTTTTGTTCCGGTCTGAATCAAAATTATTTTACTCATTCTGAGGGAGCGGAGCAGAAAACTGAGGTCACAAAAGGTTTTGATGCCCCAGAATGAACTGGGGTTGTTTTTGTTTTGCAGTGTAAAACATACAAATAATAAAATAAACGGCTTCCTGGTTTCCTGTTTGTCTTTTTGTTTGATTGGTCGGCAGGTTGATCGATTGCTTGGTTGTACGCCTGCCCACCTTTTTGACTTGCTGGTTACCTGCCTGGTTAGTTTGTCCATTACTTGCCTGGTTAGTTGATTGGTTGGCTGGTTACCTGCCTGGTTGGATCTTAGTTTAGTTGGTGCCTGTTTTCCCCTCAAAAGGCTTCGACTTTTGTCAGGCTGAAGTTGTAAATAAGAAATCATTCTTAATCTTTTTTGCCTGGTTGAATAAAGGTTTAATTATGTGTTTATTTACTTTAAATCTTCGCCTCATTCATTTTTGTGTCATCTTTGATTTTTAACCAGCTGGTGAAACGATTAGCCATTAAAACACATTTTGAATTGGACCCAATAATTTTCTTTCTGAGAAAAGAACTTCAAGTAGCGACTCGTGGAGTTTTACCACTGCAACAAGTTGCTTCATTTATTTTTGACTGTTTCATTTGTTTAAAACGATCTTCCCTCCTGTTCCTCTCTAGAACATCCACGGTCACAAAGGTCCGATCACGGCCGTGTCGTTCGCCCCCGACGGTCGTTATCTGGCAACCTACTCCAACGCAGACAGCCACATCTCCTTCTGGCAGGTAAGACGCACACAGAGATGTTGTTTGTCCTTCAGGTGTTTTGTGATGTGTTTTGAAATGAATTCGCAGCAGGTTTAAACAAAGATTTGCATAAATTGTGTCTGTTACAATATAAACACCACTATGGTAAAATAGGCCTTCTTAACTGCACTTTCAAGCAGAAACCACCATCGATGACCTAAACATCAGGATTTTAATCTGCATCACAGCCATTTTTATCTTCTCAGAGTTCAGCCAGTAATTCAGTTTTAACTTGTGCGTCCTTCCTGCAACGCTGCAGGTATCTCAGAGTTTACAGGAAATCTGTATCTTAAAGATATATCAGTTTATGTGCATGCAGACGGCTTCAGATTTCACTTCTTCTCACTGCAGTTGTGCTGCGATTGTTACAAACCAGCAGCAGATTTGAGGAGATTAAAACGAAACACTTTTCTTCACATTTAAACAGTTCAGTCAGGAAAACACAGAAAAACTTACTTTAGATATTTTTATTCAAAATTGTGCCTTTAATTCTGCTGTACGTGTACAAATGAAATAAATTAACAAGTATATAGTGTCTAAATAAACAATAACAAAGTCAGATAACCCATCACACACTCATCTGCTTCCAGGAACTGTTATTGTGAATGAAAGGTCTTTACGACCTCTGACACGGACACACACACACACACACGGACACACACACACACACACGCAGGCTAATGGCATTACTGTAAGCATAAACCACTGTAAGCGCGCCGGCAAGACGGCTGCTGTGGTAATGAGCTGGCAGACGCTCTGTCGGTGTGTGTGTGTGTGTGTGTGTGTGTGTGTGTGTGTGTGTGTGTGTGTGTGTGTGTGTGTGTGTGTGTGTGTGTGTGTCATCTCAGTTTCTACTTGCTGTGTTTTTCCTCCACTCTCACTCAGGGGTTAAGCTCCAGGTTTTCCCTCTGAGACGTCCTCACAGCGTTCAGGAGAAACTGATCATCATCAGATGTTCAATAACACATTTTTTCTCTGCAGTTGTCAGGATGAGGCAACATTTCAGATATCAGCAGAAAAGCGAAGGCAGTGTTTCTTTTCTTAAACTGCATTTAACCAGGAAGTGAAACTCGTAGTTTGATAGGCTGCATAAACCGGAGTTCCTGAAGCCGAGAAAACAGGAGACACTGGGAAAATTTGAAGCCCGGGACACAGAAAAAGTAATAAAGTGGATTTTTCAACCTTTATTTAACCAGGAAATGAAACTGAGATTAAAAATCTCTTTTGGAGGAACACCCCAAGACTAAGATGGATCAGTCCAGCTCACTGTGGAAACTGTTAATAAGACGACGTGTTGTTTCAGTTTCTCTGTTTCTGAAGATGTGGTAGACTGTGTTTAATCAACAGGTTATGAATAAATATGTTCAGGAGGTGATTGTAGTTATTTACAGCAGCACAAAGATAAGTTAGAACTCAGTGATCGGGTCCCTGAATGGTGGGAGAAACCGGAGCTCCCACAGGAAGTTCCTGCAGCAGAAGCAGCTGTTTTATTTAATTCATCGAAGGTCATAAATGCATCTGCTGGTGCTCCTGATAGTTTCCTGGAAACCAATATTTTAGTTTCTGCAGCTACATATTTTTAGTCTGAGCCGAAGCTTGAGCCTAAACACCTAAAGATCATTAACTGCAGGTATATGAACGCATGAACAGCACAATTATAAAGCTACAGAAACGTTGAGCTGCTCGGCCTCATGTTGCAAATGATTCATGTCCGGTGACACAACCAGGCAATTCTTTTTAGTTGGGCAATTCCTTTGTTGCAACAATATAACAAAGTCAAGTGTAATAAACTGTTTAGTGGAAAATAAGTCTTTTCCTTCCTCGTCAACATATTTCAGTGTCTGTAAAACATCAGTTTGGAGCTCAATGCACAAACTTCACTTTTATATAGAGACCAAAAAAAAATAGTTTAGATAAAAGTGAGAACCTGCTGGATTTGTGGTGACTTCCAAAAAAATGAATGTAACCTGATCCAGCCGTGGGCTGAACTCGTCTTCACCCTGTTAGGCTCATATTCAGTTTGGTGAATCTTCTAGTTTCTGGCACTTGGCTAAAATGAAACCGAACCCTGAGTTGAACATTTGGTGGATGTTAAGAAGTTTCGATGCATAATATGAACGTGTGGCTTCATGTGTTGCTGGTCCTCCTCAGATGAACACCAGTCTGCTGGGAAGCATCGGAATGCTGAACTCGGCTCCTCAGCTTCGCTGCATCAAGACGTACCAGGTTCCTCCGGTCCAGCCGGCCTCCCCCGGCTCCCAGAACCACTTGAAGCTTGCCCGTCTCATCTGGACCTCCAACCGCAACGTCATCCTGATGGCCCACGATGGCAAAGAGCATCGCTTCATGGTCTAAAATCCACACTGTATCCGGACAGACCTGGGCCTGGTGTATGGTTTTCACTTCGAAGCGGACTCTGGAAAGCCGCAGTCGGGATTCATCTGGTGGTAATTTTGGTATTTGTGAGTCTTGGAGCCGAGAGGATGAGCAAAGCTGATAGTAAAAAGGTAAAAATCTTAAGGAATGGTTAAAAACCAGTTCAGGTCCAGGTTTGGACCAGATTCATTGTGAGGAAAGTGATCATGTGATGTCTTTATAGGCCGCGTCCGACGGCTTGTTTACATGATGATTTGACTTGATGTATTTTTAATAATTTACAATTTGCCATTCCTATTTATTTGCTGTTGATGCTGGATGTTACAAACCCTCCAAACTGTCTCCTGTTCAGTTTTTATCTCATAATTTATCATATTATTGAGCATTTTCCAGATATGGCAGGTATTTACTTTGATTAAAAGCCGATAAAAATTTGGATTCATTTGGGAGCAAATAGTGAAATTAATTTCTCCGCACTGGCCTCCGATGTGCTCCGGCCTCTGTAAGCTGCGTAAACGTGCACGAGTACTTTTGTGACACCTTTGAAGCTTTTGTGTGTATTTTCACTGTGAAACACACATTCTCACTTCAGTCTGCTCGTCCTAAAAGCACGATCACAGTAAAAGCTGCAGATGAATTATTGCTGTTTAGGTCCCCTTTAAACTGAAATCAGATGGTCACTACTGAGTTTTTTTTTTGAAGTTTTGTGAAATGGCACAGCTCAGTTTAATTCAATGTTTTTTAAATTATTAATGAATTTGACTTTCATGTCATCTGGTTCTGAGCTGGCTCTTCAGCAACTTCATAAACCAAAATGTTCATCTTTCAGTCTAAATCCTAAAGGAATTGCTTCCATTTCGTCTTGGTTACGGCTGATCGTTCTAATCCCAGAGGTCTCTCTGGATGTTTGACTCTTTAAGGGAAAAAAACTCTTGGTTTCTAATTTGAAGGAGTGTTTTTTTTTTCTTTGTATGCAGATGATGTTTCTTTATGTGTGACCACCGTTCCTCCTCCTCCTGGAAGCTATTTGAAAGTCTATCCTATCACCTTAGGAGACAAACTAATATTTTTGGCCCTCTTAAATTAACCAGAGAGTTAAATTAGATGCAAAGAGATATTTGATTGGATGAAGTTTGTCGTTTTTTTTTCCCTTTTGTTAATCTGAGCCTTATAAATTTTTGAGCCATTCTGATGTGGAAATGTGGCTTTTTTGTCTTTAGTGAAGGAAAGAAGTTAAATGGCTAAACTTTGATCATTCCACTCACTTCCACAAGGTTTTGCTGGACTTTCTCTTTTCAAAGGTTAAAACTCTCCTAACGGTTTAAATTCTTTATTTTTTCCTGGACTGTGTGTTTCTTTGCAGATGATAACGCCGTATATTTGACAGATGTGAACACTTCCTCTTCTTGCAGTCCACATCTGACTATAACTGTGTACATATTCATCCTCAGAGCCGCTGCGTAATGTTGTACAGTGAGCATCTGTCTTGTTTCATGTATTGTGGCTAATGTGGCAAATTTCCATTTTCAAGCTTCCGTGGACATTTTTTTTTTGGTCCCATTCTTTGGAAAATTTGCTTTTTCTATTGGTTTTAACAGAAAGGGCCAAAATGGAAAAGTATTATTTTAACACTAAAAATATGATACAGAGGCACATTTATATTTAAATGCTCTCATTCTAGATTTACCTTGTTTGCCCAAAGCCAAGTGCATCCATCACTTCTTAGGAGGAAGATGATGAAATTTAACAGTAGCACACTAACAGTAGTTGCACATACTGATTTTGCAGTGGGACAGGTGAACTCGATGGTGTTGGTACAGGGTTACATCACTGTCAGGCGCTCTTACAAATGCAACAAGGAACATTTCCTGCTGCATAATTTTAAGCTCAATTCTTTGTGGTTCATCACACATTTTGCACATTACCTTAAATATTAACTTTTTTTTCAGTGCTCAGAGTTTTATTCAGAAAGTAAATTCTATCTATATATGAATATATATGCAAATATATTTATAGTGTTTTCTGTTGCTTAGATTCTCGTGACTCTTGCAAGATGCTGAAACTTGCTTTGCTTTTACTTTCCTCGCTCTCCTGTCAGTTTCATTAGTGCCGCCAGAAAGCGCCCAACACCGTTACACACCTGTAAACCCGAGCGTGTCAAAGCTTTTCACAAGTTCCTCCAGCATTTCGTCAGGCGGCTTCTTTTTTGAAAACATGCACACACACACAAACAGTCCAGCGGCTCCTGACAGCTTTGAGATCTTAATCTTTCGTTTTCTCCAGCACACTTAACAGTTTGAGAAACTATGTTTTTGGCAGCCTCTTGGGGGAGGAAGGGCGAGAAAAATGAAGGAGGCGGAAAGGAAGAGCAAGTAACAAGTGAGGAAGATCAGGTCAATCAGCCAGAAAAAGAAGGTTCTGCTGTGAAGGTAGTGAACCAAAATGGGCAGGAGAACCTTCTGGGGATTTTTTTTTTTTTAATAAATACAATATCAGGTACATTTACTGAAAATATCCAAACTGGAGATGGTTTAAAAAACACCTGCTGTTCACAACAAAGTGAAGCAATCTTTACTTGAATATAGAAATTCTCCCATTTCCTGCTTCTCAACACACACTCTACACTAAACGAATGTTTCTCACTTTGATTTTATTTATTGTTTACAGGCGCCTCAGTCTACAGATTTGAGTGTGTGGTGTATTGCATGTATGAGATTAACTTGATGTAATGGAGCATCCTATCAATGTGCTGTGTACTAAAATTGTTGACTTTGTGTCCAATAAAAATGAAAAAAACTATATTGATGTATTGGTTTTGTTTATTTAAACACTCTGATCCTTCTGTCCACATTATCACAAAGCTTTAATAAGGAAGCTTCTCTGACACGTTAGCATGGAAATCCTTGATGTTGAGGCAGCTTCCACCGACATCTGAGAAATCACTGAATGCATCATGTTCAAGCAGCTGGTTTGTATTTTTAATTTGGCCTCTCTGTTAAAATTACTACACACCTGATTAAAATGGTAAAGACATCGGCTGCTTCAGTCTTTGTATCCGAACATTTTCAAAGGAATGCTTCTTTAAACCACGTAACACGGACCTGAAATCATATTCAATCATAACTTGAATGAACCAGTGTCCTGCCTACAGGCAACTTAGCAAAGATACGATGTAAAATTTGATCTTTAGGCACATAATTTGTTCCCACTTTTTTAGTTGGATTTATGAAAAATACCAAAGATAACAGTTTCGGCAAACATAAAATACTATTTTTGCGTCAACAAGCAGATTTCCAAAGAGCTATTAACTGAAATCCCGGCATGATGTAGAGTGTGTCCTTAAAAAGACTGAGGCAATTAGACAAGCGGAGAACAAGAAGTAGCACAGCCAAAAAAAAACTACAGAAGATGAACAGCACCTGAAAGTCACGTCCTTAAAGAAAACCCAGCAAAGATGTGATGCACGCTTCATTTGATCCATCTACTGTTTGCCAAAGCCTCATCAAAAATGGTTGCAGCAGCAGGACGGTTGTCAAGAGAAGAAAAGGCTGAGATATGCCAAATTATACAAGAAGCTCACTAAAAGTCGGTGGCAACAGGTCTGATGGAGTGATGAATCCAAATTTAAAAATTTTGGTTCAACTCAGAATTGTACAAACTCTGTTTTTACCTTATATACTATATTTCCCTGTATCTGCACGGGTCAGTATTGCTGCACCTTTTTCACATTTTCCTGGCAAAATATAAAGAAATAAGGGGTGACTCAAGATTTTGTTAATGACAAAAAGCTGAAGATTTTTTTTTACACTCACCAGCAATGCACTATGAAAGCACATCACTACACAAAGTATCAAGAATAAAATAACAATTCTGCAGAAAAATGTTCCCCATCAGCATTAAGGTCATGTTTGTAAATGAGAACTGCTTCGCAAACATTTTACCTGGTAAAATAATATATAATAGTCTTGCTGCAGATGCTTGAAGCTCAGTTTAAATACTTTATATTCTGTTTAATCTCCAGTATCATATTCCATCATAAAAATCGTGTAAAAATATTAATGAAAAATGAAGGTGATGCATTAGTGAAACAGCAGGTGAAAACTTCAGCCAGTCAAGAGATTTCTCAGCTAATCTGAAGGCGATGGCTGAGCCTGCACCTGTTTTATTTCATCATAAAGGCTTTAATCGCTAACGTGCTAAAGCAGTTATTAATGTCTTAATAATGCTCCAACTACTCTACATCCCACGTTGGCCAAAGTAAGTAAATAAGAGACGACTTGCCTGTTACGATGATAAATCACAGAAGTAATGTTTACTTCCTAATGCTAGTTGTGTTTCCACAAAGATACAGATTGTAACTGATCTCAGATCTGTGAAAGCAGAACGAGCAGCAGCTCGTCTAGAACATTTGTCTTCCGTCAGTTTCCCGACCAGAGGTTTATCCACAATGCACAAACGACCAGAGAATGCCGCTGGCCTCTCAGCTTTCCCAGCTCCAGTCTTAATGGGACACAGTCACACTACTCAAAACAGGAGATGCCACAGATTTCAGTGGCTCTGTAGTCAAGCAGAATCAAGCCTGCTTCAAGAGACAATAGCCAGCTGCAGTCACAAGGTGGCAGTAAGTTACAGGATGGATGCAAAACAGGCTGCAACAAAATATGGATTTCATTGGACAAGCAGCGCTCGCCCAGACCCAATGCCACTGATGTAATGGCACAAAGCAAAGATGTAAAGCGGTAAGATGGAGTATTTGCTTTCTACAGTAATAACACATATGGCATGCAAGTCAGACAGCTGTAACTTACATATCTGCCATTTGTAGGATTTTCTCAGGTTAAGCAAAGTCTCTTTAACTTCAAAAGTGTTCAAAAAAAGATTTTATATTAACATTCATCTTTGTATTAAAGATACTGAAATATTTCTGCACCTCATCTCTTCATTTTCTTTATTAAACAGATTATTTAATGACGAGGTTAGCGCACATGCGCACACACACACACACACACACACACACACACACACACACACAGAGCCAACACCACGATGAGCTCAGCGTAGACCTGCCTAACGAGTTTCTGATCAATCTCCCTCTGATCTCCAACAGTTTCTCTTTGGACTCTCAAACTCTTGTTTTCAACTCATTTACACTAAAAAAAATATGAAGTCTGTTCATAATTTAAAGGTGAAGAATGATTAAAGTCAAAGTTATGCATGTAAAAGTTAAGTGTGTGCTCAATAATTCACTTTAAAGTTCAGTATTAAAAATTAACAGCGAGACCATAAAAAGAAATTAAATGCAGGTCGAGCTTTTTCTCTATTTTTTTTGTGTTATTGTTGCTTTAAACATTTTTAAGTGTTATTTACAAAAGTTGCAAATTCTGCTGATCTTTTAGGGATTTATGCAAAGTGTCAAACAACCGTTTGTCAGGTGGTTTTCTGCTGTCAGCAATTTGTTTTGTTTTGTTTGATGTTTGTCGGGCTGAAATAATTTAACCTGGGAAATAATCATAAAGGAGCATCACTGATCTGATGTTTTTATTTCATAAAGTTAAGAACTTTTAGTTAGTTTAGCTCTGAGCTTAGTGGGGCCTGCAGTTCTTTTGTGACCTCGGGGATGAGTCGTCAACACACTCTTGGGAGTAACTTTGGTCGGCCGGGCGCTCCCGGGAAGCTTCACCGCAGTTCCTAGTTTGTGGAGAACGGCTCTAATCGTGGGCCACTGGAGTCTCGGGTTGGTTTGGACTGCGAAGAACTGCATTTTGTACTTAATCAGGTTACTTTTGTCTAATATTAAAATCTGTTTGATGAGCTGGAACGTTTACGTGTGACAAATCCTTTTTCACAGCACTGCAACAAGAACAACAACTTTATGTCCAAAACATCTTCGTACTGTGGTGACGAGATATCAGCTGATCTGGAACCAAAGACAGGCTGCACTTTCATGCAATACCAATTTATACCAGGAGATGGTGCAGGAGGTGGAGGTTAACAAGAATTATTAAAAGTCGAACAGCAAAAATGGTGTCTGGTAAAATTCTGCCCCCTGCTAGTGAATGTGCCAGTTAAAATTGGCAAAGGGTAATAAAAGTACTTCTTAAGGATTCATTTATGAGCATCCTTATACAGCGACACTCCCGCCTGTCCGTAAAGCTGCTGCTCGGCGACGATGTTCATTTACAGCACCAGCCGCGGCCGCCACACATTCTGCTTTCAGTTAAACTCAGAATCAGAAACATAACGAGGTCCTTTAGTTCGTTTTATCGCTAGTTTTGGGTTAGACTGAGAAAAACTGATTATTTAAGATGACAGGATTTAGTTGAGGAGCTGTTCATTTCCTTTAACGACCCATCTTCCTACTCATCGACTTCTTTTTTCTTGCATTCGCCCTTTATTTGGCAACAAATCCTACTGTCCACTTTTCCTTTTGTCCAGAAACCTCCCTGAGGGATTGTGATGGAAGAAAACGTACAAAAAGCAGCAGGAGGTTCAGTTTCTTTGGTCTCAGATTTTCCTCATTGATCTGCCAGCGAGGCAGCCGACCGAACTCCTCATCTTCATACCAGCTAATGCTCCCTCTCCTCCTTCCTTTGTTCCGTCCCTCTGAAGAAAACTTACCCTCTATTAAACATCCCCATGGAGTCAAATACAAATCTGAATATTCCCCCATCCATCATTTTCTTTCCATATTTTAAGTTGCTGTGGATATGAAAGTTGTGTCGACATCAGAAGAAAAAAAAAATCATGTATTTACCCATTATTGATGTTCCCAAAAGTTTCTGTGATTTAGCTGCAAGTGTGTTTTTTCCCTCTCAAGATAAAAAGATTATCAAAAGATCTGCGGTGGAGTTTAATCGATGCGATCTCACAGCTGGATGGGAGCGTGTTTGAGGGGGAAAATACAGGAAAAACTCTTCATCTGCAAGTTTGCAGCGACCCGGCCGCCTCGACTGACCCAGATACAAACACAGCGGCGCTGCCGGTTTTTAAAAGTTTTCAAAGTTGCTTTTTTATTTTTATTGAGGAACTCCTTCTTCATAGTTTAGTATGATGGAGCCCAGCAGCAGCTTCCACCGCCCTAAAGCTTTTAGTTTCAGTAAAATCATGGACATAAAGTCAGTTTTAAAATGAAATGAGAGCACCTGTCCCACTGCTGGACACGTGATTTCATACAAGGTGCAATATTTGCACCAAATGTGATGAAATAGAAACAGAGGTAACGACTCAGGTCGGGTGTTTTGGTGGCAAAGATAAAGAGGCCGAGATGGTTTGGACATGTGACAGAGGAGGATGCTGGGGTACAGATGGAAGCAGCAGATCCACTGTGGCGCCCCCTAAAGGGAGCAGCCGGAAGAAGAAAAAATATAAAGCAGCATTAAAAAGTACAAATAAAAGGGTCTCCTGCTTCAGATTAGTTTTATAGTTTTGGCTTGTTTCTATTTAAAAATAATAAACTAAAACTATATCCTTAAATGTCAATTAAAAAGCTCTCTGCAGTAACCTGGTTCGATCCATTCAGAGATTTGTTTGCACTGGAAAAGCAAAGATTCCTGCAAAGATGGAGCTGATTTCACACTTTTTGTCTGAAAAACATGTCAAACTAACGGCTAATTTTAAACTGAGTTTGTAGGTTTTTGTGCAGTTTTTGTACTGAGAGGAGGAGCTCCAACAGGTGACCCTGTACACCACCCTCAGGGGAGAACGTGCCTCATATACAAGCATGAATTACAGTGATAGAATCTATTTAAAGCACAAACTTGTGTTTCATGTGTTCTTTAGAGTTTTAAATTCAGTTCTTTATCCCTTCAGTCGTCCTCTTATCGTCTCGTATCTCAGCTTCATGACGGCAGCAGCAGCACATTTGAGAATCGGCGCCGTCGGCCCGCTAAGTTCCCTTTAATCCTGAGAAAGGATCCGCACATACTTAAACGTGGGACAAAGTCCTCCGGTGTCGACGTTTAAGGAAAATACGAAGGAAAGTCGATGTTAAGTGCCGAGCGAGATCAAAAACAGCACAGAGTGTGTGTTTAGCTCCGACACGCTCGGAGTTTGTTGGGTAAAGTTGGTGAGGATGAGGAGGGAGAGCGAGGGGAGAAAGAGGCGGGAGTTCAGTGGGGGGAGCAGAGGTTCAGATTTCGATTAGTTAAGAGCAGAGAGGCTGTGATTCTGCTCAGCTGGAGAGAGAAAGTATCGACGTGGAGTCAGAGAACCTCGGCTTCCCTCCCCTTCAGTCCCTCAGGTAGGCATTAAAACCCGGCCAAGCGAGGGGAGGATGGAGGGATGGAGATACAGAGGGAGAGAAACCCTCGAGAGCCCAGCCGGAGCTTTGATTCACCGGGGTTTCTCACATCAACAGCAGGCCCCTCCTCGAGTGTGGGGGCCCACCGGCTCTAAAAAACCCCCCAAAAACCCAAATCACAACCCTGTCAAATATTAATCGCCGCTTTACTTTTCAATTATCAATTCAGCGTCGAGCGGCGCCGCAGCTTAGAGCCGGCTTACGGCTACTAACGGCAGTTAAGACGAGGGTTTGTGGGATTGTGGAGGGATGTGTGGATGGTGTTTTAACGAGGTGAGGAGATCAGAGATCAGCAAACACACTTAGAGAAGTTACGCGGCCCGGAGATGTTTTTAGGTTTTGATTTTACTTTCAAATGCAAAAAAATATTCTGATATGAAAACATGTTTTCTTTTTTTTCTTTTTTTTTCACCCCATTTCTGTGTGTCAGTTCAAATATTTGTTCCCTTTTTTCTTTTCAAATTGTTAAAAATCAAATAACATGAAATACATATTTTAGCATACTTTGAAAGACTGATATTATAATTTATGGGTGCATATTAACGTTGCTTTTACTTATAGACTGTATAAAGTATGGATGCAATCCCTTTAACCTGCATTCTTTCTAATAACCAGCAGGGGGCGACCCTCTCTAGACATCCAGTTTGTTTAGAAGTCAATGGGAAAAAACACCTTCTGCTTCTTTAATTTATGGCCTCAATAAACAATTACCAGGTGAGTTTATGGCCTCAGCTGCCAGTTTAACCTCTTATTAAATACAATGAGATGTTTATTTTGGGAATTATGGTTCCCATTAGTGTCCAGAAGGCAAATAAAAGGAGGTCTGCCTTGTGATTAGGCAAGTCAATAACATATGAGCATGCAGCTAAAATATGGCTTGGTATATACAGTCTATGACTAACGCATAGCCGATTGCTGACAGCGAGTCCACTGGTTATTTTTTGGAGTGTGGGATGATTTGTTTTTTGCGATTTCTGTCACATCCTTCAGAATTCAACTTTATGAACTTCTAAAGCGGAGCTGCTGAATAGCACAACCAGATGGTGCCTCCTTCAACTTTACATTGTTGTAGCTGTACTCAGTACTTTGATTGTATTTATGGACTCAAACTAGCAATTGCAAACATGGAGAGCATGGAGTCATTTTATGGTTACTGTTATTTAAACGTTTGAGGTTTTGCCGACACGCGACCACCAACCACGTGACATTAACTCGTTAACCTGCATTTGCACAGAGGCCTGGAGATCGGTCTGCAACCATCTAGGGGACAAATTAGCATCCCCCAGCTGGTTGTCAGTGGTTGCTGGTGGTTGATCCCTAAAGTCTCGTTCACGCAGGTCTACAGAGACTGGTTAGTGGCTCCCTGACAACCACCTGTTGCTGAGGCGGTTGGCAAACCTCAATAACCTATTTAAGGATGTTTATGTAATATTAAAAGCATCTACTGTGGGGTAGACCAAGAAAATAAGTAATTTTGCACAGCTAGCATGCTATTTGCTACCACCGCTGCTAGCAGTCACATCTGAGGATGCTAAGAGGACCAAAGCTTTGGTCGGGAAACATATCAGTACTTATTTATGGAACTGCATGCAGGGACGATGGCGTACTGGACAATAATCAGCTGTTTATATTGAGCTGGTGCCGAATCCAGATGTTCAGTCAATCACTTTTGGTTAAAATGAGTTTGGCTCACTTCTTGCAGTGTTCTGACGGCGTACAGTCATGAACTCTTCTCTTGATGAAAGAACTTTCTAATGTTATATATTGATCAAAAATTACTTATGCAGCAAATTTAGGCCTCCTTCCTCCTCACTGCTTCTCTTAATTCCTTTCATCCGCCGGCGTGGAGGCTTTTCTCCATCGAGCGCAGCGTAAACCTCCCGCCTCCCGTGGAATGACCTCGTTATTCATCATACAGAAAGCAAAGAAAAGTTCATCAACTCCACTTAAATCCATGCAGGACAAAGTTTTTACTTTTCTCATGTGCAGATGTTTCCATCAGCTCTTAGTTTGAATCAGGCTTTCATGAGGTTTAACCCAACATCTGAGTGTTGCAGCAGAAATGGAGACGCACTAGAACAGGCAACATTTTTTTCAGTGTTATATTGTCCAAATTATAGCTTCAGTTTCCTGTTTCTAACTGACCGGAGGGACACCTGCTAAACCTTCATCACAGTAACAGTATTTCTGTGCACGTCTGCCTCCGAGTCAAACTATTGAGACCATCTCACCTCCACTGTGACCCTCCAGGGTTTTGACCTTTAACCTCTCCTCTGTGCATCAGCGTGTCACTGCATCAGTGTGTGTGTGTGTGTGTGTGTGTGTGAGAGAAGTTACTGGGAATGAACCATCTATCCTCTTAAAACACACACACACACACACACAAACTTGTTGAGACCCCTCCTAATATAATCCGTTATCTGAACCTCTAAATGTAAACCAAGTCTTAAAAGTCCAAAAAATGTTTTATCCTTTACTAACTGATCCCCCCACCCCCACCTTCCCACACACACACACACACACACACACACACACACACTAGCTTAGCCCTTTAATCTTACCCCTAAATCATCCCCTGGGGTTTTTTCCCCCCTAATCTGTGTTTTGAATTCAGATTTAACCTTAAACATCTCACTGCAGCCTACTTGAAGATCTTTATCCCTACAAACAGTTTTAAGTAGTTCACTTACCCCCCCCCCCCCCCTTGACTGCAGCACATTTGAACATCAGAGCCGTCAACCTGCTAAGTTCGCTTTAATCCTGAGAAAATATCCACGCATACTTAAACGTGGGACAAAGTCCTTCGGTGTCGACGTTTAAGGAAGGATACGAAGGAAAGTCGATGTTAAGTGCCGAGCGAAGAGATCAAAAATGGAACCACACGAGTGTTTATTTCCTACAAGCTCAGAGTTTGCTGTAAAAAGTCAGTGAGGATGGGGGCGGAGAGCAGAGGAGGTTAAATTTGCATCGATTCCCAGAAAGATAAAGAGCGCTGCATCTGCGGCGCCGGCAGCATCTGATCAGACGGCATTAGCTGACACCCTGGGATGGGAGCAGGTTGAAACTTTTGATCTGAGGAACTTTTTCCCCAAAATGTTCCTTTTGGAATTCTGGTTGGCTGCGGTTCCACAATGAGAACCACAAAGACTAGGAGCGGGAGCGCTGGGACGAACAGTCTCCTAAAGGACGTCTTGCTCTTCCCTTAGTGCCCCTGCTTCAGTCCCAGCGACAACATTAGCCAACAGCGGTTTAGGCCTCAGTCACACAGGCCTAGAGACGGACTGCAGAGACCCCGGCAACCACCGCTCGCTGGTTGCTGGGTGGTTGCTCGCTGGTTGCTGGGTGGTTGCTGGGTGTCCCCGAGTAAAACCACCTTGTGCTTTGCTTGCTAGCAGTTTGTCATTATCGCCTGTAGCTTGAATGGAAGATGCCGACCTGTCTGACGAACCGCTGAGTGGCAGTGAAGCTTGAAGTGACACAAAAATTAAAAGCGTAACTTTTACTTTGAAGGCGAACAGTCTGTTTCCAGTTTGTGTTGCACAGTTAGTTGGTGGGTGTCGGTGTTTGCAGACACGTTGGGGTCTTCCATGCAAACTCGGGGTGACCAAAGCAATCACAAAGAGGGTTTCAGTGCAACACTGTGTGCGATCCATTTCATACACAACCAACCACTCAGCAACTGATGAGGGAATACACGTTCCCCCGAAACACCCTCATGACTACAGTTAAGGTAAAATCACAGAGCAGCTTATCTTTAGTGAACCACATACAAACAATGATAAATCACAAATATACAACCTGTGATGCTGAACTTGATTTGACAGCTGCTGACACCAGTTCATGCATCGCATCATTACCGCCTGTGTAAGTAGGAGAAAACCAGCAGTGATCTCGGCCTGCAGCTCCGATCGCGCTGCGTGCGCCTCATCCACTTCAGCTTGTCTTCGCTTTAAAAAGCAGCAGCAGCAGCACAATAACAGCCCTTCAGCTCTGCCTTTAGCACCAAATGAGGGCTGATAGAACTGAGTGAACCATGTTCCCCCCTCAGGGTTTATACTCAGTGCTACAACTCTGCAGCTGCAGGTCACAGGAGACTGGTGAGTTTCTCCTCATTTCTGATTAAAGGAACACTTTGAAAACACACCAGTGGGAGAATAATCACGTCTTTACGATACTTTTCTAACTTTGTATATCAGTGAATGTGAATCTGCTGGTTTCTGTTTCCCAACTTTACTTTATGCGCAGCGGTGTATAAGAAGCTCTTGCTGAGCATCTCTGCTGTCCTTGTGGAACTGCATAAAAAGCAGAACATGCTAAAGTGAAACGAAGCTCATTTGCTGAAAGCTGAAGCTTCTGTGTGCACGCACACGTGCACCGACTCGGTCCCTGAGCAAAGCAGCACATCTCCATGCTTGCCTCCTGAATCACTGACCTGTTGATAAAAG
>VUQJ01002326.1:0-11625 GCA_015108635.1 Andinoacara biseriatus | reverse complement strand
CCCCCCCCCCCCCCCCGTGTCTCTCTGTTTTAGGTCCCATCAGGCTTCGAGACCAGGATAAAGGTCATTGCTGAAATGCCAGCAGCCATGTCAGCCTGTCTTTCTCTCTGTCTGATGTCTTTGTAGAGCCTCTAATGGAATATAATCTCTTTCTTTGCTGTGTATTCCTATAACACTGTGTTGAAGTGGAGATAATCAGGTGATGTTACTATATTTGCAGTTCCACAAGTTTTGATTCCTGGATTTTAGCAGCTTTGCATGATTCACGGTTCAAAATAATCCTTATTTATCTCCGATTGGGGCGGGGTGCAGCCCCATGTGAGTCTAGCCCCGCCCTCTTCAATATAACTTTTTTCTGATTGGCTGTGCCGTTTTTGAACAGCAGGTGGGTGGAGCAAGTGACCACATCAGGGATGTCTACTCTCTATGACGTCATGCAGAGTTAGGAGTAGAAAAAAGTGTCAGAAACTGAACATTTAAATCTGTCTGAACCCACTAAACTTTTAAACTTTTGGCCATGTTCACTGTAACCATCCACCTACAGCACTGCATACACAGAACAAATCCACTTTAAGGAGCGAATATTCGAATATTAGCCTCACATTGCGGCTCAGTCTGTCTCTTCAGGAGTTTCCTTCCTCTCAGCTTCTTGTTCAGGCCAGTTTTTCATGCTTCAGTGTTGTTTTCATGTTTCACTGTCTCAGTATTAGCCGTTTTGTTTCCTTTGTGCATACAGACTTGTGTTACTCTGAGCCAGTATCGTGAAGTACAAATGACACGAAGTCATACAGTCACATTTTCTCCAAGTAAGAAATGTTGCAAAAGCAGATCCAGAGAAAGTCATCAGAAAGTCCACCTCCAACCTCCAAACTTATATCAGATTCAAAGAGTGGACCTGTTAGATATCAAAGTTAGCACCCATGCTCTACAAATAAAGCTTTATTAGTATTTTTAACATCCGAACACAATGCAGTTTGAAAAGTAGTCGCTGTTGCACAATGTTGCTCTGAAACGGAATTTCTAAATATGCTAAATTAATACGAACAAAAACGTTAAAAAAAAGTCTTCTTTATGCCTTCAGACAGACGTGCACATTAAGGTTTCTAAAGCAACCACACACCACGTGGCCTTGCATATGACCATGTGTCAGAAAGGAAGTTTAAATGATGCTTGCGGTGACTCCCAAACCCGACGAAACTCTTTCTGGATGCTTTTCTCACCACTGAGGAAAGATTAAGTGAGCAGAAGGTTAAATGAATATTTCTGCTGCAGCAGAGAGAAGTGAAACCGACACATGAAACTCGGCAGCTGTAGCCTGTCACGGAACAGCTGGGGCAAAAACAGTTAAATGCTGTCTTGTGTCTGCGGATCTGTGTCTGCAGACTGACATTTGACGCCTCAGCAGCCTCCAAGCTCACGCTCTCTCTCTGCATCTCTGCCTCCATCAGGACGCGGAGCTCCGCCTCGGATGCTGCTGGATCTGTTTATCTGATTACCCGGATACACGAGCTGCGCTTCCTTAAAGCGACACCCGGCGTTAATTAATTAGACAGCCAGAGAGAGGCCGGAGGAGGAGGAGGAGAAGAGAGAGACGCTGAGGCTGCAGCGTCCATCTCCCCTCTGCAGGATGCAGCGAGCCGCCGCTTCATCTCACTGCCTCGGGGTTATGAAACCGTCTGTAATCTGACCCTGCATGCCAGGAGGAAGACCCCCCCCCTCCTCCTCCTCTCTTCTCCCTCCTTCTCCTCCTCCCCTTCCTCTGCTCTCCATCCTGGGATACATCCACGGTCAGTGCGTCACGCGGCTCTTCTTGCGGTTTTTCCTCCGCTCTCTCTCGTTACCTCTGAGTGACGCTCAGGTGATGAAACCACAGCAGAAGCGCGACCCTGCAGCCCGCACGGCATCTACGAAAAGCGTCAGTAAGTCCGCGTGTGCGCGTTCTCGTTTTCCTGGCGACCTTTCTGTGTTTCCTGTTTGCAGCCGGTACTTTTCCGCTCCCACGCAGTAGATGACACCCCGACACACTGCATCTGCGCCTCCTCCCCACATGGGCTCTGAAACCTGCGTGAAGCGCTCCTCGTCCTCTCCGCGTCTCCGCTCTCGCCGTGCCGCTGATGCGGTGCGCCTGGGTGCTCGCTTTCTCCTCTTCCTGGCCGGTTCCTGATCCTCTGGGCCGGAGGGGCAGCCTCCTCCATCGAGGCAGGATGGTGCGGTTCGTAAGCGCGCTGGGGCTCGTCATATTTAGCGTGGCGCTGCTCATCCTGTCTCTCATCAGCTATGTCTCCATCAAGAAAGACTTCCTGTTCAGCACCCCAAGATACGGACCCAATGGAGGACCCAGGATGTACATGTTCCATGCAGGGTTCCGGTGAGTCCAGGCCAGGCTGTAGACCTGCAGATTGATTAAATTACAGAAGCTGAGCGTTTGATTTTCGCACATTTCAGAGCAGCTTAGCTCAAGAAATAGTCCAGTGCTGACCATCAGGTGAAGGCCTCTGCGCTGGGCGAGGCCTGCATGGGTTTCATTCTCACTAAAATGCATAATTTACACCCCAAATGGCCAAAAGTATACGGACACCCACATAAGCAGCCTTCACTGTAAATAGAAACTGAGAATGAATTTAAACTTTTGTCACATTTTGTTCTTTTTTAAATCCTTTTCTGAGTAATGAATTCTTCCCCAGTGGCCATGGCAAAGATTCACCACACCGATTTATTTAAGTCAATCAGGAACTTCTAAAAACTGCACTTCCTCTCTGAGTTACTGAAGGCTGACTGTAAAAATGAGACTCCAGCATCTCTAACAAGGACAGTGTTAAAGACATCACGACCAAAACTCCTGAGAGTCCCACAGAGAGTCCCTGCTGCTGATTTCAACAACCAGTGTTAATAATGTACCTGCAACTGTTAAATCAGCTTAATACGGTGTTTTAGGTCACTTCATTTTAAGGCTGAGTTGTACTTCTGTAGTTTAGTCTGTGTAAGCTTTCCTTTCCTTTATAGACTATAAACTTACAATGAAGGGCAACCTCAGTGTTGCAGCGCACAATGATGCAACCTGGATTCCAAGAAAGTCAGGAAGGTGTGTGAAATGTAAATAAAATCCGAATGCAATGATTTACCTATATTTTATTCACAATAGAACTCATTTTAAGAAGAATATGAGCTCATTTGCAATCTGATGGCAACAACACATCTCAGAAAGGCTGGGATGGAGCCGTGTTTACCACTGTGCAGCATCCCCTCTTTTAACATCAGTCCATAAACATCTGGGAACTGACATAATGGCAAACATATACAGAGAACTGGCATCCATCCATCTATCCATCCGTCCGTCCGTCCGTCCATCATCTCCGCTTATATGGGCAGCAATCTAAACAGATTCCCAGACATGCCTGGAACATGTCACTTAGAAGATGCCCAGGAGGTTTCCTAGTCCAATCTCCGAACCACCTCAACCAGCTTCTTTTGATGTAAAGGAATAGCAGCTCTTGGGTCTACCTCAGGGTCTCCTCCCAGTTGGGCGTGCCTGGAACGCCTCCAAAGGGAGTCGGCCAGGAAACATCCTCTGAAGGAGGGAGCAGCCGCTCCGGACCTCTGAGCTCCTTATCTCTGAAGCTGTCCATCGTAAGGAAGACACCTTCCCATCACTTCTGAACAAGATCCCACGATACTTGGACTCCCCAGCTCGAGGCAGGGTCTCTCCTCGAACCCAGAGGGAGCATTCCACCATCTTTCACAGTGTTTAAAAAAATATAATTTTAGAAACTGCTCGTACCTTCGTTCTTTTGTCAGTTAAACAACAGGATAAATGCAACTTTTCTGATTAGCTCGGTGTGCAATTAGCCTGCTGCCACTTTAATACTGGAAGCAGGAGAAAACAGCTGGTGCGACTCTATAAAGTTCACAAAAGAATAATGAATATATTTATATATTAAAAAAGAGAACATTTATCTCTTTGTCAAAGAGCAGGAGAGCGCAGTGACTTCCTGTCTTCCCTAAGTTTCCAGGAAGTTGCTGTTTCCAGTTGCGGTTTGACCAAAATATCAACATGCTTTCTCTCTAGAATCAGATGGTTATTTTTATGCTTTTGCTTCAGATGCTGCTTCAGATTAAGTAGTTTTATTCTCATGGAGGAGGATGTAAGGAATCTGAGATTTGGGGGAAACTCAGCACTTTATTACACATATTCAAATATCTAATCAGCCAATCACGTGACTTTGAATGAGGCGTGGCTGATCAGAGGGTTTCAGAAACTGCTCATCTGCTGGGACTTCCCCTCACAATCACGTCTAGAGAGAAAATACTACAACTCCTGTCAGCTAAGAACAGGAAACTGAGGCTACAGCTGGTGCAGGCTCACCAAAGCTCACCAAAAAAACACATCGGCAGGTCTGATGAGTCTCTGCTGCCACATTCAGATGGTCAGCAAAGTGTAGATCCTCAGATCTCGGTTTTCCACTAATTCTGAGCCAGTTGTGTTTTCACTGCGTAAAAGTGGCAAAATCGATGTCATTTCTCATAAAATCCAGGATTAAAGTTACTGTCAGACTTGTCTTTAAAACATTATTCCTCATAACGACCGAGAAAACAACATTAAGGATTAGCTCGAGTCACATTTACTGCAGGAAAGTGTAAAGTGGATTTCCGCAGCATTAATTCCATCAGTGCAACGTGTCATCAGTCACGTTGTCACGCTCGATGCTCTGCTGCTTCGATCGCTGCTCTTCTGTTAAGTTACTCTTCCTGCAGATGTTTCACACTGTGTGTGTGTGTGTGTGTGTGTGTGTGTGTGTGTGTGTGGTGGGGGTTATACTTTGTGAAACATCTGTGCAGGATCACCAATGCAGGAAGTAGAAGCAGCTGGGATTACCAATAACTCGATAACAGGATTTTAGTTTGTGTAAATATTAAAAATAATAATATTTATTATAAAATTATATATATATAGACAGTTTTGTCCTCATATACCAGCAGCTGCACTTTGAGCCCATGCGTGACATTAACCTGTGTGGAGCAGTTACAGGGCATCTCAAAGCAGAAGGAGAATATTTGTGTTTCTTATTTACAGCTGAACGCGACTGCGGCTTTGCAGCGCTGCTAGTTTATCTCCCCAACGTGTTGTTTGTCCGCTCGTGTGTGTGTGGGAGGGTTATGATGAAGGGTGGAGGAGTGACAGGTGAAGCGTTTAGACATGAAACCAGAGTGAACCAAGTTAGTGGAATACAAAGAACAACAACGTGCAGATGTTCTGACTTAGTATCTTTACAACCATCCAGGTGATATCAGCGTCCTTACAGCCACTAATTACAGTTTGATGCTGTACAGCATGTTTCCTGCTCAGCATGATTAAAAAAGGGGAATTTGGTGTGTTTCTCTCTGTTATTAGCAGCAGCAGAGCTTTATTGTGCTTTTTGGTGTGTCTGGGACACAGTCTGCAGTATGGAGGGTTACCTTCATAACCAAACCCTTGCACACAGTTATACATTGTATTATTTAATATATTTATTAGCCCTTCGGCTGCAGATCCTTGTTCTGTTCTTCAGCCTCAGCGAGCTCAGCAGGTTCTGGATCGGGTGGCTCTCCGGTGGAGCTGGAGGCTGTACGATCAGCAGACGAAAAACTGCTCAGATTATCTTAGAAGATTTCTGCTTTTCACAAAGACCGATGACAGAAAGATGCAGGTTTTAGTAGGACCGGTGCAGCTCGGCTCCCCAGAAACCTGTAAATCTTTGGGTCAGGTCCGGAGCGCGATGCTCAGACAGCGCTGGTCTGATGAGGTTCTGGAGGCCGTCCTTGGCTGATTTGATTTACAGCACGAGAGCTGCATTCATTTTGCCCCCCGCCTGTAATAATTTCCCCCCTCGCTCACTGTCACCGCAGGCCAAGGTTATGCTCGCAGTGAGTTAGATGTGGAGCAGAGCAGCATTTTGAAAAGAAAGCAAACACGTGGAAGTTTCCTGTCGCGCTGCGGCAGCGAGAGAGTTCGTTTATCATTAGATGGTGAATGTTCTGATGACTGTGGAGCCGCTGGATGAAAGTGGTTTTAGTCCATCCCCGTCCTCCAACAATGAGTATGACAATTCAAATGACCATATGCTACTGCTAGCTTCAATGTTAGCATTTTGGTTGGAGACGTGCTGTTTTTTGGAGCCAGAAGTGACAGCAAAGAGGGTGGATTGCTAAGTTATCAGCTAACACTAGCTAGCTTAATAAACTATTCAGACACAGCATAAACTTGTTAAAAATCAACCTATTAGACTTTTTTTTTGCTGCAGTCTAAACATGTTTATTTCTGCTGTAAAGGTGGACGTTTTAACACGGAGTCTGTGGGGACTGACTCACCTTTGGAGACTGCCTCAAATGGACATTAGAGGAACTGCAGTTTTTGATGCTTCATTTCTATGTAAAACACACCTGAGGGTGATGGGATGGTGGGAATACCATTAGCTTTCCAGGTATAGGTACATTTTCCTTTAAAACTACATATGCCAGCATCTTAGTGGGACTCGGTGAAGCATCAGCTGATTAAAAACTTCTTTCAGACTCTTGTGTTCGACCCACCTCACCAATGAAGACTTTACGATGTACCGCTGACTGAAAATGTCTGTTTTCACTTTCTCACTGCACTGAAAATATTTTGTCCAAATCTGTCTTTCGTTGTGTGTGATGATCGCAGGTCTTCTTATTTTTGGTTATTACTAAATGTGCTGTTGCAGTTATAACTATGCTATTGGGCCATTTACATGATCTGTGGTGAGTATTTGAAATGCACCATCGCGCCTGCATGCCTGGTCTTCCACAGTTAAATGATGATTAAGAACGAGTGAGTTATTATTTTTTTGTCTTTGTTTTTGTTTCATGCCTCTCCTGCAGCGAGAGGCCACCTCGCAAACCCGATCTGAGGTGACTATAGAGTGCTGATGTTAAAAATAGAAGGATGCAATCCTTTCTTGTTTATGTCTGTTACGCATGTAGCACATGTCTATCGACTGCTGGCAGACTACTCTCCTTCTTTTTCAGTAAAATCATCTGCAGTTTCTGCAGCCATCAAAGATTTGATTTCACTAGAAACACACAAAGCAACATCAAACTTAAGATCCTGTAATTTTCTCTTGAGCCATTTTATTGTTATGGTGCTCCAAAATATTAAAGACAGCTGCGGTAATGAAATTTAAGTTTCAAAGTTTCTAGATATTGATATAAATTAAATGCATATTTGTATATTTTCAACCTGGTAAAATTAGGTATTTCATGCTGATTCAGATTCACCTTCCAAACTTTTAAGCTCGTCTGTCTGTGAAAATAGCAGATGCTGCAGTCTGACCCCAGTCATGCATGCGTAAAGCCCTAGCAACCGGTCACTATAGGAAAATGCATATTCTCTGATTGGTTGGCAAGTGGCCAGCGCCTGCTGGTTGCAAAGAGACATACAGTGCTGCACTGTATTGCTCTGGTTGCTAGCAGATTGTTGCCTGATGTTTGCAATGGAAGATGTTAACTTGTATGTAAACAATTGCTAACTACTGGTCCCAGTTTCCCAACTGGTATTAATAAAATTTAGTGGATTACACATTTGCCTAACATGCAAAAGCTCCCCGTTTCGATGCAGCTGGAACTTTGAAGGTCTCCATTTCTGGTTTGTGTTGCACTTTTTAGCTTCACTGGCGCTCAGAGAGTTGTTGGCAAGTGTTTGCAGAAAGGTTGGTGTCTTCCATGCAAGCTACAGGCAGCTGTGGCCATCTGCTTGTGACCAAAACAGTCATCAGCAGGTTTTTGGTGCAGCGCCGTGCACGTCTTTGCAGCTGGAAACCAGATGTTTCCTGATGCTGTAAGCTCCACCAATCTGGTTCTTCATGCAGGATAAACATCAATTATTGCAAATACTATCTGACCAAATGTTATTTGTCTGTGTCATTCCGGAGACCTAAAACCTTGAAGTTTTGAAGCTGAGTCTTAATTACTCAGTTTTCCCAGACATGGAATTAGGCTAGTCTTAGAATGAAATCCTTTCAGTGGAGATCTTTATTGAACGTTTAATTCATGTCTGGGGAAACTGGTTGAAGACAACTAGTCTTAAAGAGGCAGCTACGACTAATTAAAGAAGCTTGAATATGTTCAAAATTTCATGTTTTCTTTGCAAGAAGCCAGCATATAGAAAATCTTATAAAATAAATACATACCTGGTTAATCTCCTGGTTCAGTCTTGGTTTTATATTAAATACTCAAAGGGGGTTTTTTTTAGAGGGAAAAGGAAGCTTCTTGCACTGCAAATAAAAATGTTCATCTTAACATGTTTGTCTTTAAGTTTAGATTAAATTTTGCACCTTTGAGATATGGACCGATGTTTTAAAATCATCCCAGAGATGGAAACAGTGCATGAAACTGCTTTGGGCTGAACAGGTGATATGTCTTAAATATGAATAACTTGTTAAGATGGACAGAGTTGCTGCAACTCTTTGGCCTTATTATTGCTCATTTTGCTCCTGAAGAGTTTTCATTCTTTGACTGAAACAGAGACGCATGAAGGAAAAAGACTAAAAGTCCGTGTTTACACTGAGCTGAGAGTAAATTACCGCAGATGGTTTCCGAATGAACAGAATGACAGATCTTTGTAAAATAGTTCCTTAAAGTCTTGAGCATTTCAGTAAGTTTGTTTTGGAGGCATTTTAGTTTTGTGGAGAAAAAGACAAAATCTGAATTACAGCTTTCTTCTTGGAGAGCTCTTCAAAGGACACTTCCTGTCATATATTAATAGTTTTAACCATAATTTATGTTAAAAACATCACTGCAAAGAAGCTGTGAAGAAACACCAGCTGACAATCTGGCAGGTTTTAAACTATTCAGCTTTTTTGTTCCAGGTATTTCCTTCATTTAAATTTCTCTCACATACATTTAAAGTCAACCAAGTATTTGTTGCAGTGGTGAGGCAGGGAGGCCATGCATGCTGCATGTACGAGCTGGGATCAAAATGGTTTTTTGACCATATCAACACAGTCCTGGGAGTTCCACCCAAGTATAATATGCATGTGGGAAAGACTTTATGCCATAAAAGTTAAAGGCCTTCTTTGATAAGTAGCTTCTTCTCGTTGCTGTGCTGTAGTGCAGTTACTCGTTTCATTCGGGGGCCACTGAGCCACAGATTTTAGCTCCAAATAAGCTTGTATTGATGACCCGGCCAAACTGTTGGCCTGTTAAAAACCTGCCTGATTGTCTCACCTTTTCCTAGTAAAATCACTCCCCCTTTGAGGATGTTAGAAGCTGCTTAACAGTTTGCTAAAAAGCTAAAATGCTTCTCAAAATATTTCTAAATGGAATTGCATGAGTCCAAGTTCCTTTATTTAAAAAGAAGACCAGGTTAACCTACATGTCTCTTCCCCCTCTACCTCCTCTGTGTAGCTCCCAGTTGGCGATGAAGTACCTGGATCCGGCTTTTACTTCTCTGACTAACGTGCTCAGCGAGGACCTGCAGAACTCGTCTAAATGGAGGCACAACAGCACTGCTTTTAACCAGCAGAGGTGGGTTACACACTTAAAGATGCACAAACTGTTTCCGTCTTCTGCAGTGGTGGTTGTGAAAGCTTAGCATGCTTTTAGCACCTCCAGCAGGGAGCGTTAGCTGTGAAAAGTTTGGTTCATTTCTTGTGTTATTGAAGGGCTGCTGTTCAGAAACATTTTATTGAATGTGAGTCTCTCTGTTTACTGATGCTGGACCAGTTTGAACCTCTTATTTGATTTATGCAAGATATTCTTTACAAAATTAAAGTGTGAACTCAAAGAGTCTGACAACCAGGGTTTAAAGCAGGATTAGATGGAACCCTAAGATTCGGTACAATGATGAAAAATGACTCTCCTCAAAATTAATTTGTAGTTCCGGTAGATTTTTCTTCATGAACAGGCTACTACATTTGACTTTTCTCTACTCTTTCTGGATTTACAGAGCTATATTGTACATAGTGCAATTCCAATGCAAGTGCAAGCAAAGTGTCTTCAGCTTTAAACCGTAAGGAACAGACTCTTAACTGTTTAGGATAGTTCAGATATATCAGTTTTCAGAAGCTCACAACACACAGAATCAAGCAAAATCCAACATTAGCAAAGCGCAAAGAGGTGTTTAAGTGTCAGAAATGGCGACCGTGTAATGAACAGTACTCAGTGTTCATGCTATGGCCAGTGTAAGAGATGAATGTAGTTTTATGGGTCTAAAAATTCAAAGCGAATGTGCCTTAAACTGCAAAAAAAAATTTCATGGCCACCAGGGGGCGATACCTGTGGTTACAAAAAGACTGTTGGTCCAATAGAAGTCTGCAGGAAAATAGCTCTCCAACCTGACCTCTGTAAACACTTTACTGATGAGCTTTTGGGTTCAGTCACTCATTTTGGGTCATATGAACTAAGACACTAGGCCTGTGCTTTAGACAGTAGGATTACCCAAAGGATTCTGATTGTTTAACAACATAGCCAATGAGTGTTTCAGAGACAGATCCGCCCCTCGCTCATCACATCTGCTTTCAAAAGTCTAAGATGGGGCTGACAAATGAGCTCAGCTCGAGTCTTCAAACTTTGAAAGCCAGTGGTTGGCATCAGGTAGCTATACCCATCATTTCAACTCTCTATAGTTAACACCATTTTCAGACTCAAATGTATTTGTGCCAGAAAAGAAACTGCAGCAAAGTACACTGAAGACAGACAACACACCTCTGTAGATTTATAGTAGCTATAAAAATCTTAAGGGAAATATCTTTCCATCTTGCAGGACGGAGATCTCTCAGTACATCGACATACCTCACAACTTCACGCTGACTCGAGACTCAGTCCGTATCGGACAGCTGATGCACTATGACTACTCCAGCCACAAATACGTCTTCTCCATCAGCGAGAACTTCCGCTCACTCCTCCCGGAGGTCTCACCGATCATCAACAAGCACTATAACGTTTGTGCTGTGGTCGGCAACAGTGGCATCCTCACCGGCTCACGCTGCGGTCCCCAGATTGAGAAGTACGACTTTGTCTTCCGCTGCAACTTTGCGCCAACTGAGATCTTTAAAAAGGATGTTGGGCGTCGGACCAACATGACGACCTTTAACCCCAGTATTCTGGAGAAATACTACAATAACTTACTGACTGTGCAGGACAGAAACAACTTCTTCCTGAGCCTGAAGAAGCTGGATGGCGTCATTCTGTGGATCCCGGCGTTTTTCTTCCACACGTCGGCCACAGTGACGAGAACGCTGGTGGACTTCTTTGTGGAGCACAGAGATCAGCTCAAGGTCCAGCTAGCTTGGCCTGGAAACATCATGAAATATGTCAACAAGTAAGAAAGAACAGACCTCCAGGTGTATCATTAATCAACATGCAACAAAGTCCTCATCCCCACCTGTGATCACTATGTGATTAGTAACAGTAAAAAATCAGGTTGTTGTTACAAGGTGTGAACAAAAACATCTATAACTCTACCCATAAAAATACAGAAGCATACTTGATATAAATTTGGCTGATCTCCCCTTCAATGTCCTCTCCCTGTGCACCTCTGGACCTCTTCCAGATGAGGAACCTGCACTCATATTTGTATGTCTGTGATGTGCACTGGATTTTCCTCATTGTATTTTTAAAAAAACTTTTGAG
>VUQJ01002324.1:0-11468 GCA_015108635.1 Andinoacara biseriatus | reverse complement strand
TTTCTTGATTGTATTTGTGAAAATACACGAGTACATACCACAGGCTCAATAGAATCCTGCATCCCCAGTGTGGTATCATAATCTGCATAGTATGCACAGTTCTCTTGTAAGCTCACCCAGTGACTCCTTGGACAAGTCAGGAGGCATTAGAGCAGCTGGAATCAAGCTGTAAAATTGAGAAGTAGAGGATGAAAAAGCTCTCTGAAAAGAGAGAGTTGAAACATTGTAAACCATTTCAATCAGCCCAGAGCAGCAGGAGACTGGAACTTCAACATTCAGCATGCCTTTAGATGGATGCAATATGTACAGCGGCGATAACAACAAATAACATCATAAAAAGAACCTACAGCAGGCACGAACTGTCGAAACTTTTCACATTTCTCAGTATAGTGTTTTGTGCCTTCAACAAGAGTAATATTTACCTACCGTTTTATGAAAAGCACAAAACAATAGTCCATGCTGAGGATAGATTCAGAGGCCTGGCCACTGAAATACCAAACAGCTGGCAGTATGCATTGCTAGATGCCTTATTATGTTGTAGGAACTGAACTCAGAGTTCACAGAGAGAACTGGAAAACATTTGAATGATCTTCAGGCTGTACTGTTGACAACTTTATCAAATGGCAATCTTCCAGGCAGATATAAGCATCCGTATTTCTGGGAAATACTGATGGTAAAAAGTCAAACGATAGTGGTTTGTAGCTTAAGGCTATTTGTTCCTTCTGGAAAGTGAAATCATCAGTTTGTTTTCCATTGAATGTGTTATATATTAAAAAATTAAGTTGGTACAATATAAAGACGGGAGCAAGACATAATCGAAATGCACGTCACACATCATTTTATTGTGTCTTTAAAATTTGTATTTAAAAATTTCAGTTCAAATGTAATTGTTGTAATCTTAATTAATATTGGTTTGATGCAGTTTATTAGTAGTCAAGGATATGGATCACTAGCATGTTAAGCTGATTTATGGTTCTAGTTTATATATAAACCAGCAAACATGGAAACTCCACAGTCAAAACTGCAGTATGAATGCAAAAATTGTACAAAAGATGCCCAGATGTTGGTGATGTTTCCTTTTACAATACAGCAATAGTCACATAATAGTCACTCCTTCTCTTATAAAGCATAACAAAGTCATTATTTTGGCAGTATATGTTAATATATTATTTGGCAATGTATGTCTTGTGTAACCCAGGTTAATGTATTCTAATGTGAACTGTATTTGGCACATTTGAGAATTGTCTCTAAATACAGTAAGCATGAGCAGTTATAATTTTTCTTCTTTTTTTTGTTTTGTTTTGTTTTGTTCTTTTATTAAATTTGACATTTTTAAAGTCAGTAACCGGTTTTACGCAGATAAATAAATAATAATAAAATAATAATAATAAAAAATTCACTTTGCCAAAAAGTAATTGCAGCTTCTACCTTGTGACAGGAATGTTGTTTCTTCCTCAGAATGACTTGATATCATTCATGAGAGATAAGTTTGACATTTGTTTCACAGATTATAGCCAAAAGGTAATTTACAACATTGTAAATACAGCCAATCATTTATTAACAAATACTGGAAATCAGTATTAAAACTTCAGGAATAAGAATTAAATGTTTATATTGAACTGTTGCACAACAAGTCAGGTTTTTTTCTGAAGCTCAGAGGAGATCTTGGCATTGAAAACATAACTGTTGAACTGTGATGGTGAGTCACCTCAAGGAGAACTGACTTTCCACTAAAGCCGTCCGTTCCTTTTGGATCAGCTCAAATTCCAGAGACAAGGAAACTAATTCCTACTTCTGAACTGTGGTAGGACTACACCATTGTCTCTGTTACTGCAGCGCGCAATGGACTTAACCGAGGAACTGATTACACACTGGATTGTGAATTCAAATGGTTTTCTCTGTAAATATGTGGACAGCTGATTTCATGTTTTAGCATTGAATGATACTTTATTGATCCCACAGTGGGGAAATTACAATTAACTGAACACCCATCCAAGAAGACAAAACAAAACAAACATGGGGAGATAGGTGAACTGTAGCTATGCTGCCCCCCTTCTGGAGGCGCTGCCATTACAAAGACGGAAACAAACCGTGCAGAAGATCTAATCCCTCCGAATCAGCTCCAGATACACTGAGTCTGAGTTTGAGTCCATATCCTTCCTGCTTTCCCATCTTGAACAGCCTTACCAAGGCCAAACAGCTGCTCAGACTTCCTGAATTGTAACAACAAGCCAGGTATCCCTAGGTCCAACCGTAGAAATCCTAGTGTTAATATAAGCCAAATGTATATGTCCTCCATCGACAGTACGACCAGGAACGTCATCTTCCACTCTCACAGGAATCCATAACGTAGTCAGCCAGGGATGTCAATAGGATAAGTGGGAATAGGGTTCTCCTTCCCCAATCTCCTCATGGTGAAAATTTGATCAAAACAATAGCAAGCTGACCAGATCCATAATTATAAATTCCAGTTCGAAAGTTGTGTGAAGAGAGGCTCTAGAGCAGCAAAGCAGCAAGCAGAGTAAAAAAGGAAGGATTAGCGAGAGAAGAAAAGTGCGTCCGTCTCCGCTGAGGAGCTGAAAGGAAAAAAGTTCCTTCTGTTGGTCTAGTACTGTTAACTCATTGAAGTGTTACTGAGTATTCCTAACCAATCACTCTGCAGATCTAGTGAGTAAAGGATTGAGTGAATTGAATCAAGCCTAATTAAACTGAGATATTAGAAGTGAGTTGATTCATATTTATCAGTTAGAACAGCAGAATAACGAAATTAGTCCTAAAAGAACTAGTACAGGTTAAGTAGGTGTTAACTCAGATCAGAAACCTGAACTGGACAGGGACAGATGTATTTTTCTTTGTTTTGTTTGCTTTATTGTTTTATTAATTTTATTCTGGGATTTGGATGCATAAATCAATGTGCAGTGGAAATTGTATGTATATTTCTGCGTCTTCTATTTTCCCAAAAACTAGCCGGCAGTTCAAAATTCACACTGGTCTGTGGTCTGTATTTTAGGGCTTCCAGTTATAAAAAAACTTCTCTTGTGAACCTAGACTCTGGTCCTAGCTGTCTGGAAATATCTACAGTGCTATATATATAGCTAGTGGTTGCGCCGAACAGAGAATTTCAGCTGTTAGCCATCGGAACAGATTGCTATCATTACAGTAGCAAGTTGATGGGGCTACTAGCACTAGCAAGTAACACATGGTCACCACCACCGAATAACAAACTCATTTTCCAGATCTAAATTTCTGTATCTAAATTTGGAAAATGCTATTTCCTTTCCAGCTTTTATCCAGCAGTTTAAGGAGCATGTTTGAGTTATACTAGGGAGTTATACTGTGGAGCCACATTATCCTGAGTCTCGCGCACTGAGGCTGTAACACTATTAATGAGATAACTGACCTCTGTGGCAGTAGAGTTTAGGTACTGTAGCTTTCTTGCACTGTGGTGGTACGTGGCAATGAAAATAACACTGGAAGAATTGTATCTTTAAACTTAGTTGTAGCATCTTCAGAAAGACGTCTGCTGTAATTAAATTGCTGTGTAATCCATTATTGTAAACTTAATTGTTAATAAGAAATGATCAGGGAATAGTTTCTATGCCATATGTCAGAACAAGATCCATAGTGTGTTAAAATAATTGGTGGGCTCATTTACATTTTGAGAGAAGCCAATTGAGTCTAATAATAAATGAAACGCAGTGTCGAGGCCAACATTTTCAGCTTCTGCATGGATGTTAAAATCACTTGCTATAATTATTTTATCCAAACTGAGCACTGAATCAGATAAAACGCCTGAGGAATCACATTAAGGGCCAGGTGGATGATAGATAACAACAAATACCATATTGTTCTTTCTGTGAATTTTTAGTCTTAAAACATTTTTTGCTGATTTTTGGTTTGTTTTTTTGGTGGTCTGGGAGCTGCCACCCCCTGGAAGTCAATCAACCATGGTCGCTGGTGTCTCTAGCTTCTCGTTTCTCAGAACAGTGTGTGAAAATGAATTTGAAATTTGAATGGGTTGATGGTATATCCGAGCTATGCTTCCTTCTCACATTCACTCAGCCAGCCTGATTTCCTGGCTGTGCAGGACAATCTGCTGGGGGACACCTACTGGTCTCTATCTAGTACAGGTGCCTCGCTAGCTATAGAATTTTCAAGGATGGTGACCTGGGCCTCCAAATTCACTGAGCCTGGCCTCAAAAACAAACAAGCAAACAAGCTACATTTATTACAAGTATCATTTTCACTAAAGGAGGCTGAGGAGTAGCTAAACATTTGACACGCTGAGCAGGAAAGTGCTGCTTGTGACTCCGCTAAACACTAAAACTATTCCAAGTTAGCAAATCCCTAAAGACACTGAGTGAATATTATGAATACAAGTTCCAGGTGATTCAGCAGAAAGTGTGCTTCGGATAAAGCACTGTGAAATAAGTTGCTATAAATGTTTGTAATTAAACAAGCTACAAAGATTAACCTGCAGAAAAACACCACTGTTTGTAGCAGCATGAACAGGAAGTGATACAATACTGCAGCGATCCAATTTATGTCATTGCTACTAGTGGATTTACTGTCTCTTGAATAAAAACACCCAAATATCAAAACATTTAAAAAAAATTAAAGGCAATGTTGTATTGGGAATAATGGGAATTGAATGAAAAACATCATCTTTCTGATTTAACTATTCTGTCACTGCCAGACTTACCTTAAATTTACAATGTGGTGGTGCATTCAGAAAACGCAGAACTGGAAGGATTTTTGTTATTACACCTGACAGTAAGGCACCATATTTTAAGACTGTGTAGGTGTCACTCTACATACCATTGTCATTTTGACTGACTGCAAGACAACATATCATCTTCAGCTGTGGTATGACACAGCCTTTGTGATTTCATCACATCATTTCTGGCACTGGGATCTGCCAGCAGAGAGCCTAGCTGGGGCCTTGTCACAGCATCCAGCTTGCTGCTCAATGACTATGATGGGATTTACTGATAATGTAAATGCAGTCCAAGAACCCCTCTGAACAACAGCATCCCCTCTCCCATTTCTACCAGTGCCCACCATTGAAAAAAATGGCCTTGGATTAGAAATGGAAACCTGGTACATTCAGCCAACACATTCAGTGTGAAACATTGTGTTTACATTTAAACAGTGCCAATTTACTGCTTAAGAGCAACCATTATCAGTTCCATTGAGGCTATGATAATTGACTGAGGATTTGATTTTCTTAGCTCAAACATGATTATGGTGTTGCTCAGTGGGTGTCTGCAAATGCTGATTTATTGCAGGTTGCTGAGGCTGGAATTCAATCAAAGAAGAGCAATTGATAAAGCTATTGGCCTTTACTAGGATGGGTTTGCTCTTTAGAGGCTATGTTTTAGCAGATACATATTGGTGAAACAGGCATCAACAGAATGAGTATAAATAATTTCATTATGTTTTTTTTTTTTGGGGGGGGGGGTTTCCCCAGTCAATCCCAGTTTCTCTCCATTGCTATAAGACCTTAAAATAGGTTTACAATATGTGATTTGATTAACATGTTGCAAGATATTTAATATTTGTGTTGTGTGATCTTTGATAAAAACAAATTCTAAAGAAAAAGAGCTAAGGAAAAAGATATCAAATATTCAGCAGGTTTAAATGACCAGTCTTTGTCCTTCATGACAATATTGCTTTCCTAAAGTAAACTTATTGCAGCTGACACCATGCCCCAGCTGGTATGCCATAAGGGTGGAAGTAGGTGGCAAGGAGTCTTCGACACTGACATAGAGAAAAATGCATATTAATTACTGAGAAAGAGTTCAGTCTGACTTTCACATTTTTCTACTAGACTGAACTTCCAAACCTTGTTTTTATGTCTAGGCGTCTGTTTTGTAGCAAGTAATACAGAGAATATTGCTGCTCTTGCTCCACTGCAAACACTTTGTTATTAACTTGGCAGTTTGTATTGCTTTAACGTTGGTACAGGGCTCATGGACACACACTTGCACACAGAAAGATATGATTTAATTTAAATGGTGGGTGGTTAGACGCTAAGCCTCTTCTCTAAGCCTCCCCCCCCCTTAAACAGCATTGTTTGCAAGAGAGTTACATAATCTGCTGTATTGCAGTCATGTGTTAAAGATACATGGTTACTTCCATGAAAGCTAAATGTCTATGAGATGTATAAAATGGCAATATTCACTTATTGCACTGACTTAAATATCTGTTTAGCAGTTGCATAATGCAAATTTTAACTTGATGCCCAGCACAAGTCTTAAAACAAGTCTTTTTACAGTTCTTGAGAAGTAGTACTGCAAATGCAACCCCAGAGGGAGCTACTCAGAGTCTTAAGTGAGCTCTCTTGGTTTAAACCCTTTTCTCTGTTAAGGCCCAGTGTTGTGTTAAATTATATTAGATTTCTAAGTTTGACAGTGCCTCATCAGCAAAAATTTTAGTTTGTTATTATCATGTGTCACAGCAAAGAAAATACTCGCTCTGTTCGGCACCTTGGCTGTAATGCTATCCTATCATAACGACAGGGGCATTTCAGTGGATGACTTCTAATCATGTCTAATGTTCCATGTAAGAGTCTACCCTGTCTCTGTCCTTCCTCATCACGGAGGCTACACCGTGCCACTGTAAAGTGTATGTGCGTGTGTGTGTACTGTACGTGTGTATGGGTGTTTGCAAGGCACGGCTTGACAGCGGCACATTTGGCTTCCCAGTGGACCATGGAACTGCTGCTCAGACTTGGAAGTGCTCAGATGTCTCTTCATAGCCAGGTCTCTTGGTGCATGACCTTATTCCCTGTGACATTTTCAGCCATTAATCTGCAGACGTATAGTGATGGAGTACCTCTTTTGTGTTACATTGTGCTCATGTCATACCATTTTCTACATGGCCACAGAGGTCATGCAACCCTGTGGTGGTAGTTTAACTTTGATTTAATCATCTGTTATAAGGGTCTGCAGCTGTGTATTGGCATTCTTTATGATCTTGAAAGGATTTACTGAATGATCCTTAATGTAATTCTTTATTTTGGCTCTTTGTTTTGAGTTGAGTTTAAAATCAAGGGTGTAGTTCTGATCATTGAACGCCCGAGTTAATAAAAAGGTGATGCACTCATAAACGTGGCTTTCAGTTGTTACTATAGAAACAACATACTTAAGTGGCAGAATGAGTAGTGGAGCAAGTAATTTATAGACTTTACTTGCTGGGGAAGCCTGAAATAAATAACTATTTGCTTTGGGGGGGGGGAAAAAAACATTATACTGAAATAACTTTTTAGGTAAAAAATATAACTTTTTTTGGTTTTTGGGTGAATATTCTATTAAAAATACTTTAATACACTTCTTCTTTCAGCTTTAGGGTTCACCACAGTGGATCATCTGCCTCAATCTGTCCCTAGCATCCTCCTCAGTCACACCAGTCCCCTAGATGTCCTCCTTCATTGCATACATAAATCTTCTTTTTGTTCCTCTTGTTTTCCTCCTGCCTGTCAGCTCCATAGACAATATCCATGTCCAGTATATCTTCTATATCCAGCATAGCTTTCCTCTGTCCACATCATCACAGCCTTGCCTCTCTAACTTTGTCTCCACACTCCTCAACCTGAGCTGTCCCTCTGATATACTCATTTCTAATCCTGTCCTTCCCAATCAGTCTTAATGAAAATTTTAACATCTTCAACTTTGCTACCTCTAGCTCGGCCTCCTATCTTTTTGTCAGTGCAACATCTCCACAGCATACATCATAGCAGGTCTCACTACCGTCTTGTGAACCTTCTCTTTCACTCTTGCTGCTATCCTTTTGTCACAAATCACCCCTGATGCTTGTCTCCACGTGCTCCACCCTGCCTGCAGTCTCTTCTTCATCTCTTTTGTGCACCTTCCTTTGCTTTGGATGGTTGCCCCCAGGTATTTAAACTCTGCTACTTTCACTACCTCTACTCCTTCCTGCTTCACTGTTCCACCTGTCTCCCTCTCATTCACACATGCATTCTAACTTGCTTTTACTAACTTTCATTCCTCTTCTCTCCAGAGCATATTTCTGCCTCTCCAGGTTCTCTTCCACCTGCTCCCTCCTCTTGCTACATGTTACAATGTCGTCTGTGAATATTGTAGTCCATGGAGATTCCTGTCTGACCTCATCTGTCAACCTGAACATCATCATTGCAAATGAGAAGGGGCTCAGAGCCGATTGTAATCCCACCCTCACCTTGATCCCATCTGTCACTCCTACCATACTCCTTACCACTTTCACACTATTCTCATAAATGTCCTGGACCAATCTCAGATACTTCTCCGCTACTCCTGACTTCCTCATGCATTACCATGGTTATTCTCTTAGCACCCCATAATATGCTTTCTGTAGATCTACAAAGACACAGTGCAACTCCTTCTGACTGTTGCTATCTATCAGCACTCTTAAAGCAAACATCACACCTGTAGTGCTCTTTCTCAGCATGAAACCAGGCTGCTGCTTGCTGATCATCACCTCTCTCCTTAACCTTAACCTAACCAAATCTTATGGTATGCTTCATAAATTTTTACCTCCCTGTAGTTACTGCAGATCTGCACGTCACCCTTTTTCTCAAAAATCAGTACAAGTGCACATCTTCTCTGTTCTCATTCTCCATGATTGTGTTAGATAATCTGGTTAAAAAGTCTACCGCCCTCTCTCCTAGACGTCTTCATAACAGGTAGGTCATCTAGACCAGCCACCTTTCTACTTTTCATCCTCTTCAATGCTGTTCTCACTTCCTCCTTACTAGTCTGCTGCACTTCCAATTCACTAACTGTCCTGCAGTCTCTCATTTTCCTCATTCATGAGCTCCTCAAAGTACTTCTTCTACCTTCTAGGCACACTCTTCATTTGTTAGCACATTTCCATCTTTATCCTTAATCACTCTAACCTGCTGCACATCCTTTTCAGCTTTATCTCTGCTTTGCCAGTGTCTCTCATACAGCTCACTAATGCTTTTGCCACTTTTCTCTTTGCTGTATGCCTAGCCTCTAAGTACTCCTGTCTACTTTAATCTTCTCCCTAACTTTCCCACTTTCTTTGTTAAACTCATCCTTTGAAAACTTTCCTGTACTTCCTCATTTCACCACCAAGTCTCCTTGTCTTCTTTCCTCTGGCCAGAGGATGCACCAAACACCCTCTTGGCAGTTTCCCTCACCACTTTAGCTGTGCTTTCTGAGTGAGGCTATAGCCCACCTATTCACCTGCACCTTTCTCCACTCTTATACGTCACCCTATCAGAATCAGAATCAGAAGCCTTTATTATCATCAAACACAAGTGATTGACGAAATTGTGACAGCTGCTCCTCCCTCTTCTTGAAGTACATGTTCACCACAGCCATTTTTGTCCTTTTCACAAAATCCACTACCATCGGTCCTCCTGCATCGCTCTCCTTAACATTGTACCTACCCAGTATCTCCTCATCACCCGTGGTCCCTTAGCCCATTTAAGAAAAGTATCTAATTTTACTATATAAAGAAAAAAGATCTTTGATAAGTGAAGCAATACATAGTCACAGTTTGAATACAGAGAATTCCCAGTTCTGACTGCTAAAAACACCACACGCTATCTGTGTTTATTGTTCGATGCGTTATTGCTGCTACCTGGACTTTCCTCATCAAGTGAAATTGGAAGAGTTCATTTTCTGCATCAAAGCTGTATTCATTCAAACTGAAAGTGTTTGAACAAAGATAGTAGACTGAAAGTAAATTATTACAAATACATTGATTCATTTTTTTAACATTGATATTGTGATTTTTAAAAATTGATCTTCCTGTTTTATTATTTTTTCAGCTGTTTTGTTATTGGTGTCAAAGATGGTTTCAGACCTAAGCAAGGTCTCCATATATGGTTTTATGCACACGTCTGTTTATACTTTGTGTTATGCACTTTCCTTGCATTCCTCTTTTTTTTTTGATTAATATGATCTCAGCCATTCATTCCATTTGCAAAATGTTATCTGTTCTGGTAAAAACTAAGCATTTGAACAAACCACAGCGCGCGTGTTTTCTCTGCACGTAAGCAATCAATGTGTGATGGCATTCTTGATTTTAAAAAGCTTTCTTTATAAGTATATATATTTTTTTGTCCTCTGGATTTGGGCATGCTAAAAAATTATGGCACAAAAGCTCTATTAGTGCTGCTACTTCTATTAAAAATGTCACTACATGCATTGTCACCGGCCTTTTCTATATCCTTCTCTACTTGACCCTGCTCGCCACTGGAATCAGCCATCAATTACTCTTTTTTACAAATTTTTTTAACGGTATTTATTAATTTTACCAGACATGAGCATTGGTAACAATATTTTTGTATAAAGCTGCTAACTACAAACACCTTCAAGCTTAAGCTTGTTTCGTTTTTTCTCTCCTTTTCTCACTGATTCCATTCCAACTGTTTTTTTTATTTTATTTTATTTTAGCGCATTTACCCATTTTGCCAATAATTCTTTGTCTTAATTTGAATATTTCTTTCCTGACCTTTGACATGAATGTGTCAATGCACTGAAAGAGATGTTAGGAGGGAGGGGGTAACAGCAGCACTGTTGCACTTTCCTTTGAATACAGTATATAGACTATTTGTCACTGTGTAACCTCGAGTCATTTGTGCTGTTGCAACATCAAGTGGATCCCAAGTAGATGGTAGTTTTTCTTTCTGAATATAAACACACATATAAATGCAGAGTGTGTGTGTGTATTCAGAAAGAAAAACTACCATCTATATCTTTACTTCTTAGAGGTGGGGGGCACATGTGCCTCATTTGAGTACCTGCTAATATTTCCCTGATTTTGTGGCTATAGACAGCATATAAAAGATGGACATTATATAAGGGTTTTAAAGGTAAAGCCACTTCACAAATGCCTTATTCTGACAGTCTTTCTAGTTGCCAGAAGGGCAGATTAATCAGGTAGCAAGATAAGTTTATGGAAAAAAAAAAATGACTCACTTGATTTATTACCTCAGTGAACACTTTCCTGATAAGTTTATGGTCTCAATCATGAATTTCAAGTGGCATTAAATAGAACATGAATGTTCATTTTGTAAATTACAGATCCGTGTAGAATAAATGGCGAATGAGAAAGGCTACTTTGTGATTGGCAAGTTGCTAACATTTCAGTGTACCTCGGTTTGTCCGCAGCTTGCTCTAAATGTCAAGCTTCAAAAAAAACCATAGATGGCAACAGTTAAAATGCAAAAGTCACGGCTTTAAAATTGGACATCAAGAATCAATAGGGGTCATCACAGTGGTGACAGTCTAATGCTGTGACATGTTATTTGAAATACCCATTTTATTGCCCATGTTATGGACTATCACTATACTAATGATGATGCACGCCATCATAGGCACACTAATCAGTGCATACCTCCTCAGTGTATGGCTGTGCAAGTGTAATATTGGCGCGTGATATTGGATCTCTTTGCCTCTCACTTTTGGCTAACCAGTTGCAAGCATATTCTCAGG
>VUQJ01002323.1:0-12278 GCA_015108635.1 Andinoacara biseriatus | reverse complement strand
TTCTCTAATCTTTCCCTCTCCTTGGCAATCTGTTCTCTCTCCAGTCTTTCCCTCTCTTTGGCCAGCCGTTCCCTCTCTAATCTTTCCTTTTCCTTGGATATCCTTTCCCTCTCCAGTTTCTCTTTCTCCGCCTTCTCCTTGGCAATTCGTTCCCTCTCCAGTCTTTCCTTTTCCTTGGCGATCCGTTCCCTCTCCAGTCTTTCCTTTTCCTTGGCGATCCGTTCCCTTTCCAGTCTTTCCTTTTCCTTGGCGATCCGTTCCCTCTCCAGTCTTTCCTTTTCCTTGGCCATCAGTTCCCTCTCAAGTCTTTTCTTTTCCTTGGAAATCCGTTCCCTCTCCAGTCTCTCTTTCTCCGCCTTCTCCTTGGCGATCCGTTCTCTCTCCAATCTTTCCTTCTCCTTGGCAAACCGTTCCCTCTCCAGTCTTTCTTTCTCCGCCTTCTCCTTGGCGATCCGTTCGCTCTCCAGTCTTTCTTTCTCTGCCTTCTCCTGCTCTACTCTCTCTTTTGCAATGTGTTCCCTCTCGATCCTTTCCTTTTCAGCCTTCTCTCTTTCTAGCCTTTCTTTCTCCTGTTGCTCCCTCTCTGCATTTTCCCTCTCCACCCTCTCTTGCTCAAGTCTTTCCTTTTCTTCTCTAGCTGCTTTTTCTTTACCAAGTCTCTCTATCTCAAGTCTCTCTTTTTCTGCCTTGTCTTGAGCCAACCTCTCTTTCTCAGCTTTCTCCTCGGCTTCCTGTTCCATGCGCTCCTTCTCTTCCTTCTCCTTTTGAAGCATTTCCTTTTCTATCCTCTCCCTTTCCAGCCTCTCTGCCTCCTTCCTCCTCTCTTCCTTTTTCCTCGCCTCTTTCAGTTGCTCCTGAGCTGCCTCTAGCTCCTTCATTTTCATAGCCCAGACGGTCTTCCTGTCTTCCTCGTCTTGGGCGAGAAAAGCCCTGATCTCAGCCACTGCGATGCGAGCAATTCTCTTGGCCTCCATCTTCTCATGGATCATCCTCAACTCCTCCCTGAGGGCTGAGCGCAGTGTTGTGCCTCGGATAGTGCGGTCTGAGGTCAAAGGTCATAAGATCATCATTTGCATGCTCGCCACGATTACTCGTTAAACTGCTAGCACACAACAATCAGGAAAATGTTAGAGATGCCGGGGATGGGATCATATTTCCTTTATAGTTAAACTAAAAGTAAAAAAACAGACCATCATGCACGAGGGGAGACTAAAACATTCTGGGCTCATGAAAATCAAAAACCTTACCAGATTTAAATTTGGCCAATGTCACCTTCATGGTTGTCTCCTTGCACGCCTCTGGACAACTTCCGCGACTGCTGTCATTTCCTGGTTTTGACCACTTGTCCTTCCTCCACTGTCTCAAAACAGTGAAATCTTCTACTTGAGTTTCATATCATGGAAGAGGACAAATTCTCAGAGAGTAGCCAAGTCTGGTGAGGTGTGGCCAGCCTGCAGCCGTAGTTAGTGCTTCACGGCTGCTCTTAGAGCCAACAATAAAAGACCAGCGGACTGGTGGCACATCTTTAGTTCTCCCCTCAATGATGCACAACTTTACAGACAGGAAAGCTCAAGCAGACAGAATGGAACATCCAGGGACAGATTTTAAATGGCAGCAGTGTGGGAAACAGCACAGAGGTGCACGTGAAGATGACCCTGAAGCCAAAACCAGTCCAATTTCAATCGACTGAAGGGGGCGTCCACAAAGGGCAAAGCTGACGGTTGGTCACTAGTGGGCAGTCTAAGCTCCTGCTGCCTTGATAACCGATTAACGCATTTGCCACCCTAGCTTGTGTTAATTAAAGGCACCCCCATTCTCACTGGTGGTTGCTTCAGCAGTTATTCTTCCTGCTGTCACTTGATTCCCCCTCTGCTGTGGACTCCCCTGCAGTTTTCTGATTTTTACAGGACAAATAACCTCACACTTTCTACACATTCTTTGTATCTAAATCAAACCAATCACAGGGAGGGCACTGCGGACATGCAGTCAGAGGGTTTTAGTACCTCGAGTCGTGTTCGTCCTATCAGCAGCCTCTCCTGTAGTCTCTACTAATAATACACGAAGGGAAAAACAGCCCATCAAACACAGCAGTTCAGCACCAAATAATCCAAACCAACCTCACATAGAGGGATCGCTACCTTCAGGGAGATCCGAGACCTTCAACATCTCATCTGCTAGGAGGACAAACACATCAGAGAGTTTGATAGTGACGGTCTGCATGCCCTTAACAAAAGCTAGCACAGCAAACGACCCAGGCAGTAGAAACTCAACAGTAAAATAAAAGGATGATGATGATTTCAGGCCTTCCTGATGATCCTTTGCTCCTCAGAGTGAATTCTGAGACACAGATGCTCTTTTTTGACTACAGTTACCCTCCAGTTATCCGGTCTTAAAGGTCAGTGTTCACACTAATAATGTTTTTTATTGTCACACACATGCTGTCAGGTTCAGCACAAATGACCAAAGTTGGGGTGAACCCATAACGTTAACAGTGTTTGTCTTCAGTAAATGAGAAAAAGCTGTGATTAATGGCATTAGTGCCTTTTAGAATATCTGTCACAGACAAAGAAACACAAACAGAGCCACTAACTGAAGTCACAGGTTCATACGCAATTAGTCATTCAGCATCAAACGGTCGTGCAGGGACACGGATACCTTTACCCCGTCCTCTCTTCTTCACCTCCTTCTTCACCTCTACAGGGTTTGAAAAGCAGACAGCAGTCAGGACAGCAACTGTGACCTCACACAGTCTCTATACACTCCCTTTCCTCAGCCTGTATCTCCTCAGAGCTTTTAGCTTCTGATCATCTGAACACAGGACAAAAAGGGCGAGCTGAACACACACAGGAAGTTTTAAAGGCATTGGACTTTCCTTCACTCACAGGTCAAAGGCATTTATTCCTGACAGGAACATTTAAGACATTCCCATTGCAGCTATTTCTGGACAGGTAATGCTTATGAGATCCAAAGCTGAAACCTGTGCACGTTAGTGTTTTACAGGTTTGTATTACAGACACACAAACAGCAGCACCTTTGTGTGAATATGAAGAGTTTAAACACATAATCCAGAAGCAGTGACTTATATTAATAAAGTTTATTCAAAGCCTGGAAGGACTGTAGGAGTTATTATTACCACAGCGCTCACTGTGACAGGCACACTTTGTGTTACACGAAGCCGAGATATTTGAACCCTGCTCAGAGCTGCAACACCGTGATGCTCCACTGGGAGCAGGTGAACACACACACGCGGTGACTGAAGAGTTTAGGTGGAGTTTATGGAGCGATAACTTTGTTTTATTTGCTCCTGTGAAGCTGCTCCTCAGGGAAAGACCTCCGGCTTTGAGGTCTGAGGGATCGGGACACTGTTTTTGGGGGATGCGATTGGTCAGCAGGTGGTGGTTTCATACCAGCTGATCTCAAACATAACATGCTCTGAACCACGTCAGGTCTGCCCCACTGAACCTTCTTCATGACCCTGAAAACCCTAAGCTGGGTTCATGTTTCTGCACTGCTGAGGTCATAGGGGACGCTGTAACCTGACGTGCACGCTGCATCCACTGATGCTTTTCTGGATGCAACGTCTTTTTTGGAGGTTATGATCAAAGAGAGAAACTGTTCTCGGTGTTAAACTGCAGCGCAGCATCAGCACACCGAGCGCGTACACGTTACACCGAGTCGGCCCCGAATCCTGCTGCACGGTTTCTGCAGCATCGCTGTGAGGCTCCAATGTCAGCTTTACCGTTAACCCTCGACTCTCAGCCCCATAAATCACTTATTTATGTTACAGTTAATCTGTGAGACAAAATGCTGCCAACGGCACCACGTTACAATAAAATAACTCTTCACAGCAAATACTGTCATACTGCAAACTGAAATCAAAAATACTAAAAGGCATCTGTGACATCAAATATCCTGTCCTTGAATTTAATTTGATCTAAATCTGGCCTGTGGTTGATTTTCTACTGCAGAACAGTGTAAATATACGGAGGACCAAACATGGCAACATTAAACACATTAAATATTAATGAAGTTCATATTGAAGTGATAAATGCATCACAAATAATACAAAAATAAATCATTTATACTTTCAGAAAATGTGATTTTAGTTAAAATTTGGTACTTATTTACCCCCCCTCCCATTTACTTTAGCTTTTAATGTTTCTATTGTATTGATTATGTTGATTTATTTATGTTTGTTTCCCTTTGGGTGTGAGTGGTGACTGCACGATTGTATTTTTGTTTTTGTATATTTGAAATCATTTATTGGGTTGTTTGTTATTCTGGCAGCTTTGACCCTCCATACAGACGCTCACTTGAAAAACAACTCAAATGTTACACTTTGTTTGACTTCAAATTATTTCTGTTATCTCACAGCATCGCTCCTCTGGCTCGGTAACAGCTGAATGAAATAAACCCGTCTCAGAGTTTCTGTCTCCGGCGGTCTCGCCCTCGGACCTTCCGGGCAGCGTGGGAACCTCTGACCTCACAGGATGTTATTTGATGGGGAGAATCTGTCACATTAATCAGTCTCATAGATTCATTTTTATCTGGGATCACTTCCGCCTGTTTGTGGTGTTTCTGACTTGCTTTGATAAAAACCAGTCTGCCCAGTTTGCCCTCCAAAAGTCAGACTGGGCTATAGTACAGCCCAGTCTGGTCCCACCAGCAGCCTCCCTACTGGCTGTGTTTCTGCTTCCTGTCCTCTTATTGGTTCTGGAGGTCCAGAATGACCCCTTTAACCTCCCCGTCATCCGAGGAGGTCGTCCCGCCCTCCTGCTCCTCCTCCTCCTTCATCATCTCAGACGCCGTCGCCTCCTCCTCACCCGGCTCTAAGGGCGAGGACACTACGTCATAAAGGAAGGTGAAGAAGCCATAGATCCAATCAGAGCCCTCCTCAGCTAAAATATTAAGAACCTCCTCGAGCGACTCGGCATTTGCGCTACCGCCGCCATCTTTGGTCAGGCCTGACGGGAGAGAGGAAGAGGAGAACAAAGAGAGGGAAGAAGGAAGTGCAAAGGGGTCAAAGGAGGAAATCATAAAAGAAAAAGAAGGGTAAATGAAAAGGAGGAAGGAGAGAAGGAGGCAGGATGGAAGGGGGGATAAACTGAAACAAAAAAGATTCAAAATAAGATAAAGATGATGATGATACAGGACAAGAGAAAGAGAGTGAGTTAAAGATGAATTACAGACATTTAATAAAGATTCTACTTCCTGTCTCAGTCGCGTCAGGTGGTCTCTGTTAAAGGGGACAGAGGCGGCCATGTTGCTGCTAAAGCCCTTCATCTATAACAGCTATGAAAACTTTATAGCGTCAGCTGATACTTACAGGAAGTTCCAGTGCCTCCTACATGCCTGATCAAAATAAAGGCTACTCCTTATTTCCTGCCACATCATGTTCCAATGGCACATGCTCAAAATAAAGGTTCAAATAATGAGTTTTTCCTACTCTTAGATCTGTGTGACATCACAGGGGGGTTACGCCTAATATGGCCATCTCACACAGGCCCCACCCACATGGCTTAAAGGGGGAGGGGCTAACATGGCTCCTTTCAGGCAGAGGATGAGGAGATGAAGACGTGTGAATCATGCAGGGCTGCTGTGGTAGAGCCTCCAGTGGGCGCTGTTGGGCAGAAGTGCAGAGTCAAGGTGGCTGCAGATGTTTAAGGCCTGTCTGAGACCTTTAATGTGCTGGTAGGTTTTCCAAAGCCAAACTGGTCCTGGGTGAGGGGCTGGACTAAGAGTGAGAGCACAGATAATCTGCACCCTGGAGCAGGGCCCAGGGGGACTCAAGGGTAAGCACCCGGTGGATGAGTCTTCGCCCAGGTACAGACCCACCATCCAGAGGGCCTATCACCCACAGGAGTAGGGTTGCAGCAGTAACCGGTTTCACGGTATACCGTGGTGTTAAAATGCACGGTTATCATACCATGGATGTTTGCTTATTACCGGTAATAAGGGGAAAAGACAAGCGAGCGGAGAATTTCACGCCCGGATGTGCAGCTCTGCTCCGTCTCGGCTGCCTCTCGGTCAGCGGCGCCGCTCTCAGGCACACAGCAGTGAAAATGGCGACAGATTTACCCGGTCTCTCCATCCACTAAACTAAGATCAGCAGTGAGGAACTACTTCGGATACGCACCAAACGTGCGTGAGGATGGTCTCCCGTTTGCAAATAGTGTGGAAGAAAAGTGGCTAAAGGCGTCTCGCTAACACATGCTCGGTCCACACGCTGACCACCAGCAAAAGTGCTGAGTCATCCGAACTGCAGACACGCCCTGTGAAGCGCGTGAAGCGCGTGATGTGCGTGTCCGTGTTAAGGACCTTTACGGATGTGAAAGACGCGTTTACGTGAGTTCATTTTAAAACTTTGTCGCGTATATTTTTCATCCTTTAAAATCAGGCTCGACATGAAATCCTGAAGAGTGAAATCTGTATTATGAGGATGATGTCAGCAATAATCTGTCTGCAGCATCTGCTTATTTCACACTAACTCAGCAGGACAGCCTGTTATAAAGCTGATCAGACACTGACCCAGGATCAGTTTCTCTGATATTAAATATGTTTTTATGGTGATTCATAATTTTACTGAACATTTTAAATGCAGGATGTTTAATTCTAAGAGAACATATAAGTGTATACACACACACACACACACACACACACACACAGTCATTTCTTTAAGGGTCAGTGTAAATTATAATAATATTTGTGAAATACGGTGATACCGCGGTATTATCTCACACCGTTGCAACCCTCCACAGGAGTGATGTTGTATGTTTGTATGCATTTATAATATGTACACAATACTTTTGTTTGTATCTACAAGATGAATGGTTATGGGTTCTGTGGGATCACGTGTTGGGGTAAAGCTTAAAGTTATATTCAGCTGATGTTCATCCATTAATTACCTGAGGAAGGCTAACTGTGATATGCAGGTGGAACCCTCACTGACTGACTCACCTGTTCCCACGCCTAAACCAACCATATATAACATAATCTACAGCAGGAGAGACCAAACTTCCGGCCCCGCCCCCTACTTCCGGTCCGCGAATTATGTCTTTAATTAATTAAGTTTGGGCACTCCGGATCTACAGCATACGTGCTGCAGCCAAGCTGCTAAAGTTGGACCAGCAGACCATTATCGTGTTGGCGTACTGCCCCCTGTGTGCTGGCCCATGTAACTGCATTCCGAACCACAACAACAGCTAACTGATGGGATTGGAGAGGATCTGAGAGCAGATTTTTCTGGATTTATACCATGAGAACGTTTCACTGACCTGCTGGAAGACTGATACAGGAACCGAGGCGCTTCTGTCTGCAGCGCTCCCAATCTGTTTTTATTCAGCTGTCGTCGTCTTTATATTTACACGTTTGCCCTGTTTTACTGCTGATATCACGTGTTAGCAAATAGCACTGAGGTGCAGTAGTGCAGTACTACGAGGCACAGTAAAAACAAGGTAAAATACATGTTTTGGATGTATTAATGCCACAGTGTTAGATCACGCTCTAACTCGTCTCTGAGCTTCTGTTTGCAGTCAGGCTGCTGCTCCGTGTTCGCGCTCAGCTTTAAAGCACTTCACTGTTTGACTGTTAATGAACGGGAGGCACCGCCACACATCTGTAAACCACATCAGGCAGAGCAGCAGGATGCTAACAGGAAAATGAAAGCAGACTTGCCGAGCAGAACTTTGGCGTCCTCCACGTCAAAGTCTCCGTCTCCATCCGTGTCGTAGGCCGTCAGTTTACCTGCGTGAGGAGGAGGAGGAGGAGGTTAGACCAACAGGAGAAAGCTCCTTTCTTTGAGAGGCAGCAGTTAGCTGAACGTCATCGTGGCGTTTTGTTTGCATGATGATCAGACTCAGCAGTTTTAACCATGCAGATCATTGTGAAGGGAATCAGGGAATCTCTGACAAAACCGAAGTGACTGAGGTGAAGTAACTGCAACCAGCACAGCTTCCTTTATAAATGATGCCATCATTTAACAATGATGACAGAATAAAACCCGTCGGCACCACAGACAGAATAAAAGATGGAAAAATGGGACCAATACAGGAAGGGCCTCACACCTGCATTCTTTTAGATGGCCACCAGGGGGCAGAGACCAGCTGTGGTATGGCAGTTGTTCCCATTTACAGAGGTATGTGCCTACAGAGCCCCCAAACAGGGCGACATCAGTCTCATTCTACCCCAAACTAAGAAAATGTCATCATCTTCAGACCATGTGACAAAATGACATCACACAGCATCAGCCAGTAACAGCATGCAGATCCCAGTTTAGCTCACTGGTAAACCACACTGCTGAAAAGGGCTCGAGTCGGACCGGCGGCCCTTTGCTGCGCGCCTCCCCTCGCTCTCCTTCCTGTCTACTGCTCACTGCTGCTCGCTCAAATAAAGGAAAGAATGGCCCAAAAAATAAAAGCATGCATCGATGTGTTAAAGCGCGGCGGAAGCAGCTCTGTGAAAAGAGGAAGGATGTGGTGATGAGGAGAATCATGTCTGTCACATAGCAGCAAAGGCTAAAACCCCTGAGCCCACTCAGGCTGAAAGCTTCTGAGTTTGGTTTGTGACTCCCAGTCTGATCCGAACTCACTAAAGCCTTCGCCCCATAACCCATCGGACAGGTGGACCTGTCCCATTGGAGCAGGCTAATCTGCTGTGCATTCCCTCCTGACTGCCTGAGAGGGAATAAACCACCACAGAGGTTATCAAAGTAACTATGGCTCTGTGAATTCCAGGCTGGCAGAGATGACTGAGGTGTGGCAAGATTTGCAGGTTGCCTCGTGGTGTTTACACTGTGCACACACACACAGGCAGCCTGCACGCCGCCTGCAGGGAGCGTGAGCAGACCTGTCCTGGATACGGCCCCGGCAGTCGTCAGAGACTTTGCATTAACTCCTTTTAGACGTCTTAAACTAGGTTAAACACTGACACTGCAAACACAGGTGATCTGATGAGCTCACGGAGTAACATGATGGATGGAGGTGGGAGATTAAATGATGAGGGCGTACCTTGTAAAACTTCAGAAAAGTTCATACGGAACTCCTGAGCTCTGGCTGCATGCAGAGATAAGAGAGAGGAGGAAGAGGTCAAAGCATCAGAGTCACTGTGGACATGTGGAGGATGCACGCACGTGCACACACACACACACACACACGTGCGCACACACACACACGTGCACACACACTCTTATTATATTGCACATTTAGGCAGCAGGTTTGTTTTTTCCTCCAAGTTGTGAACCGGTTCTCCCAGTCACATATTAAATGATGGTTATCTCTCTCTCAAACACACACACACTATAACTGCAGGGCTGCAAACATGTGACTCCGCCCACTCTGAGGCTTACCTGCCTCAAACGTCAGCAGGTGCTGATGATTTTATTGATATATGATCGTATTTATGAGGTGAAGCGGTGAATGAAGGCAGTGACAGGTGTGGTGGAGCTGCTGCAGGCCGGTCTGTCTCTCTGTGGTTATCGTTTCCATTTAACCTGACCTCAGAGCAGCTGACAGTTTGCTCAACAGGAAGCTGCTGCTGATGTGAGTGTGTGATGGAGTCATGAAGTCTGCAGACAGGGTGGGTTATCAGTCAGGTGGAGCGACGCTGTGATCGCTCCGCTCAAAGAGAAACTCGTTTTCCCACAAAGAAGTTGAGCGTGTTATTGTGGAGCGTTCGCAGCAGAGATAATCTGATCTCAGTCTTTGCATATCCAAGATTGAGCTTCTGCTTTTAAATGACTCAGAAACAGAGGAGGAAGCTGTGGCTGCAGTTCATCCTGAAACTGTCTGATGATGATAACATGTGACCAAAGGGCCTCCTGCTGGAGCTGCTCCACCTGTTTCCTCTGCTGGAGGGTGGTGGATGCTGTTTTCTGTGCCTTCATACCTGTCTGACATCAACATGGTGACCCAGGCTGAAAGCTAATAACAGGAGACCACAGACCGCAGCAAACACATGCAGATTTGCAGTCCTCCTCGCCTCGCTCCACCTGGTTTGCACCGCAGCTGCGCCCTCCGAGCTCTGAGAGATGATGCTTAAATCGGTCAATCACAGCATCAGTGTGTGAAATAAAGTTCTCACTGCATGAAAGAGGCTGTTTGTGTGCTGTCTGAGAGAGCGATGCTGAGAAGCCTGCATCATACCACATGAAGATGTTTCCACTTTCCTGTATGAAAACCACCACTTTTGTTTCAGTGTCTGTGAACGAATAAAGATGCTGCTGAGAAGCCAAACAAGTAGGCCAGAGGCTTCTTCTTCTTCTCCTGCATCACGAGGCGCAACGTGACAGACGCCAGCCCGCACAGCGAGCGCTGAGTACGAATGTTGGGTTTGAATCCAAATAGCTGTAAATAATCATGTCCACAGGTGAAGAATGCAGTAAAGATCAGAGTGAGCCGGAGGCAGACGACCCCCCGCGGTGCCCCACAGGAGGCTGATCGCTGGGCGTCCAGGTGCTGACAGGTAGATCTGCATTAAGTCAGAACATGTGGCTGCCTCGGTGTCAGGATAACCACTGATCCAGGGTCAGTAACAGTGAGTGCACCAACCATCAGAGAGAGAAAGGCTGATCTGAGCGCTGCTTTAGCTCCCGGACTGAGCAGCTGACCCACAAACTGTCAGATCCGGCTTCACGATAAAGACGAAATCTGTTTCTACAGGCCTCGAACCTGCAGCATGCAGGGCTGCGTCTAAAGGGGCCCAAGGATGGACCACACCCTGATCTGCTGGGCTGTGGGCCACAGGGGGCGCTGTTAGCCCTAAATAGTTGATCAGCCTATGTTGACGTGTGGAAGCAGTTAGGGGGCCTTTAGGGGGCGCCACAGCAGAGCAGCTGCCCCCATGTCCCCTATCCCAGCACACCAACCCTCAGCATGTCCTCCTTCATCCATGAACTTCCTGCTGACATGATGTGGACTGGGAGGAGTCAATGAAAGAATCTGGAGCCAGAGGGAGGACCGTCTCTTGGGTCATTGTGGAGCTTTTTTTTGTAGACCGAGTTTAAAGTTTTGGCTCATGTGTGATGATAATTCGATCTCATGGATGTTACTGTAACACCTGGAGCTGAAAGAACAGGGACCTATGTGAGCTCTCAGCGGTGCCTCGCTTTGCTCTGCACACTTGTCCTGCTGACGGCCTCTCTGCATGTCATCTCCACTCAGGATACATTCAAATGATGAGAGCTAAATGTGTCTGCGTTACTTCTGCAAAACAACCACAGTCGGTGCATGTTAAACACTTCTCTGTTTCTGGATCTGCTAACAAAGCTGCTCAGGCTGTGCCCCTTCAAAATAAAAGCTGCACTGAACCCATCATCTCGCTAACTTACCCTCCCCCCCCCACACTTACCGATGACGGTGTCGTAGTCCACAATGTCGAAATAGACCACGGCCACGGAGCTCCAGACTCCCAGGAGAGCCAGGACCACAACCCAGGTGAACATGGAGTACTTTGGGCCTCCTCCTCCTCCTCCTCCTCCTCCTCCCTCTGTCCTCTTTCCATTTTTGCTCTCCACCGGCACCGTCTTCCCCTCTGAGGACATGAAAAGCTGATGTTAACACCAAACCCACTGATCTGTGTGCAGTTTAAGAAACACTGAGTCTAATTTATCACGTTAACCTGAGACTCACTGAGACTCACTGAGACTCATCATTGGCTGCAACCCACAGACAGCAGGACACAGAGCGGCGCTGCTGCTGCGAGGACTCACACAGGAGCAGAGTCTGAGGCACCGCAGCGCAAAAATGTACTGCACAACAACCTCAGTGTGTTTAATGAAGCACAACCATCAGAACACGCTGCACAGGTCGAACCGGGATCGAACCACCAACCGTCTGTTAGGTACCTGAGCTGCTCAGCCCCCACCCCGTGGATTTAAAGTGTTTTAAAGCTGGGCTGGCTGCAGTCAGAAGTTAACTGTGTGGATCTCTCCGGTCCTGCTGAAGCTGTGACGCTCAGAATGAGAAGAATTAAAGGACAGAGCCAGTTTATTGAGACGTGCAGCTCTGAGTCACACTGACCACATCTCACACAGAAACAAACTGCACTCTGTGGCAGAGCTTGGATAGAGTATATGGTTTATAAAATGGCCAGAGGAACAATCCATAGATCCACTGTGCTTACCTGCACAGGTAAGGCTGTGACCCAGGAAACAGCGTTTCTGACCCTGAGCATAGAAACGTTATGAAAACAGCAGCTGAAGCTGAAGGATCAAATTTCAGACCTTCTTAGACTGAGTGAGGGGTCGAGTTTCCAGCTGGAGACACATTGTTTTATTTTAAGAG
>VUQJ01002322.1:22487-41756 GCA_015108635.1 Andinoacara biseriatus | reverse complement strand
CCAGAAAGCCAAAGGCTCTGCCTCCCATTCTACTCTTAAGTATCCTAGGAACCACAAGTAAGCCAGCAGTCTGAGAGCAAAGTGCTCTATTGGGGTGACATGGTACTATAAGGTCTTTAAGATAAGATGGGGCCTGATTATTCAAGAATTTTAAATTCACTTCTGGATCTAACAGGGAGCCTGTCATTACTCTAGCTGCAGCATTTTGGATCAACTGAAGACTTTTCAGGGAGCTTTTAGGACAGCCTGATAATAATGAATTACAAGACTCCAGCCTAGAAGTAATAAATGCATGAACTGATTTTCACTAGCATCACACTGAGACAGGATGTTTCTAATTTTATAGATACTGAGCAAATGCTAGAAAGCAGTCCTACATATTTGTTTAATATGTGCATTGAAGGACATCCAGATAGTCAGCACACTGGTGTGTTGGTTACCAGTTTTCAGCTGATGGGCCAAATATATGCTAGCTACCCAGTGAGACTGACCGCAGGTATAGCTAGTGGAAACAGACGATCACTTAAAATTTGAAAGACATTGGTGGAGACCCAAGCAACCATCAGAAGATGGATACACTGTGGTCATAAAAGTATGGTCACTTAAATCACCTTTTCCCCCCATTCTGATACTTGGATTGAATTTTAGCAGGTCCTCTTGACCATGTCTATATGCCTAAATGAGAAGCGATTGGCTGATTAGATATTTGCGTTAATAAGCATTTGAACAGGTGTACCTAATGAAGCAAAGCCAGTGAGTGTATTAACAACTTTTTTATGCTTAATGTCTAAAGGAATAGTTGTTTGCTAACGAGTTAGCCACGTATTAGTTTCAGTCTGCTGCACCCAAGTGGCCAAAAGACAAATTTAAATGAAAAAACTTTGAAGACAAAAACTTTATCATAACAAATTTCTCCCTTTTGCTCAGAGGATTGATTTCTATCTTTAAATATGAAGCTACAGCTAGCAGCCAGTTAGCTTTAAACTAAACGTACTATTCATACACTAAATAAAATTTACACATTAAATAAAAGGTGTGCATCATGTTCATCAGTGAACTTTAGAGGTTCTGTTAGAAAGATCTTATTATGGCTGGTAACAAATATTTTCTTGTAGTTTTCGGGTTCATGATTAGCTAAACTAAGTCGCTGCTAGAAGGTTCATTAACTTACAAAGTGCAACGCTTAAACAAGTCAATAATAGCTAGTTTTAGTAGGCTATATTATAAATAATGTTTTACCAGACTCTTAATCCATGTGGGCCTAAAATTATTTTAGGTTCCTTGTGTATGGTAACTAACAGTTACAAAGTAATACTGTATTAAAAAGTTTGTTTTCCAGAACTGTTTAGGCAGTTGAATCACTTTAGTATATCATATTCTAGTATGTAACAGAAACAACTCTGCAGAATGTGCAACAAAAACACCTATTTTGCATTTGTTCTCAAATGGGTCGTCTATGTAACTTTTCCCAGTTGAAAACCATTTTTTCTGATTATTCCAATATCAGTGAAAGCATCGTTTTCTTTCTAATCAAAGAAAAGAAAAAGAATGTAAGTGCAATCTTGAAGTTTGATTGTCCATTCTTTCGGATGATATCCATCCTATATATATATATATATATATATATATATATATATATATATAGTACATGCTGCAGAGTTCTTGTTGATATAGTATAGTAAGCAAATTGTGCACAAATAATCAACTTCATTTGATTTGCTCATTATGAGTCACTTCATAATTAACACGTTTATTTTATAAAACCAAAAAACTAGAAATTCTTTATTGTATTCTGTATGGGCACCACCACAGGTAAAAAAATTCTAAACATGCAGTTGTATCAAGCTGATTGCATATGGTTTCCAATCAACAGTACTTTATACATAACAATAAAGTGTGAGTCTGAAAGATTGCATTACAAATTCAAGAAAGCATTGTGGACTAATGGACAATGTTTAATTCATGATAAGCCCAGAATGAAGGTCTTCTACTGAGTGAAGCAATAATGGCCGCCGAGACAGTGCCATATCTCTCCTCACATTACAACTTTGTGTTCTGCATATTTAACAGGTACACAAAGATGAAAACAGCCACCAATATTTATATTTTCAACCTGGCACTCGCCGACGCCCTCGTCACCACCACAATGCCCTTCCAGAGCACGGACTACCTTCTGAATACATGGCCCTTCGGTGAGGTGGTATGCAAGGTATTCATCTCGATCGACTACTACAACATGTTCACCAGTATCTTCACTCTCACCATGATGAGTGTGGACCGCTACGTGGCTGTGTGTCACCCTGTGAAAGCCCTGGATTTCCGCACTCCCCTCAAGGCCAAGATGATCAACGTGTGCATCTGGATCTTGTCCTCGGCCGCAGGGATACCTGCTTTTGTGCTGGGCGGTACCCAGACGAACAACAGTGAGGACGTTTTTTTCCCCCCAATGCCTGAAAAAGTTTGAGGGTTTCTGTTAGTTTTCTTCACATAGCAGATGCAAGCTTGTGCTACAAAAATATTAAGAGCAGAAATATATTCAATATATCAAGTCCATCTGTAAGTGAAGAGTTTTTCATTAGCTACAAATTGTTCACATCCTTCCTGAATATAGATGATGTTAGAAATAAAAAAAAGAATTTGGAGCAAAATGTTCCCTTGTGACTGCAAATTAGCTATTCTGCAGCAACTTGCTAAATTGATTGCAGAAAATTGGAAAGTGGAATTTCATTTATCATAAAGTGCACTTTGGACTTTATTTTCTCTCCACTGTTCTTCCACAGACATAACAGAGTGCGCGTTGCAGTTCCCAGAGCCATACGCCTACTGGGACACACTGATGAAGATATGTGTGTTTGTCTTTGCCTTCGTCGTGCCTGTGCTCATCATCACCGTGTGCTACTCCCTCATGGTCCTGAGGCTGAAGAGCGTCCGAATGTTGTCCGGCTCGCGGGAGAAGGATCGCAACCTGCGCAGGATCACGCGGTTGGTGGTGGTCGTGGTGGTCGTGTTTGTGGTCTGCTGGACCCCCATTCACATCTTCATCTTGGTCAAAGCGCTCGTCAGTGTGCCGGAAACCACCGCCATCATGGCCGCCTACTTCTTCTGCGTGGCTCTGGGTTACACCAACAGCAGCCTCAATCCTGTCCTCTACGCCTTTCTGGATGAGAACTTCAAACGCTGCTTCAAAGACTTCTGCCTGTCAGCCAAACTGAAGGGGGAGAAGGTGTCAGGCAGCAAAAAGCTCCCCAACACTGTGCGGGAGGTCGCTGTTCCCCTGGAGAACCCAGATGGGACTACTAAGCCGACATGACTAGCGGTGGAACTGTCTTCAATTTCCCACACTGGAAAAGAAGACTCACAGTACCTGGGCTTAACCCACATCACAACAGCAACGTAGACTGGGCTTCTGACTCAGTTCATTTGCATTATCACCCGGGGTACCATCATTGATGCAGTTGTCCATAAATCCACATAAATTCATCCTCATGCCCTCTGACTTTTGACACTTTCCCTCATAGCAGCCTGTGATTGCAGGTCATGACAAAAGGTTATGTATTTATCATATAAATACATAACCTATAAGGCTTGGCAGATGGATGTAAACTAAATGTTTTTTTCCTGTATAAGTAGGAAAAGTGGTCAAAGTTCATCTTTGTATGAAGAAAGTGCTGCTCAACAATCAGTTGCTTCAACAATCAGTTGATTAACCAGTTATTACATTAATCTCCATTTATTTGGATGACTAAGTGATTGTTCTTGAGGATTTTTTTTTTTTTCAAGCAAAAATGAAACATTTGCACCCTCTAGCATCCTGAATGGGGTTTTGATTTCATACATGATAGTAAACTGAAAACTTTTAAAAGAAATTTAGGATTATTTACTGTTAAAATAATGATTCATTTAAGCATAAATTTACTTTAGTCCTTTAGTAATGCTGGCTTTTCCAGAATGTACTCTGCCTCTCGCCCTGTGACAGCTGTGATATGCTCCATCCACTCTGCAACCCTGAACTGAAAAAAGCAGAAGATGGATGGATGGGTACTGAGCTAATTAGGAAAATAATCATTAGATTAACTTTTCATAAAATAATCATTACAATATTGCATACCCAGTCATCAGATAATTATGTTAGTCTCAGAAGAACTGACAATTTTTTTTTTAAAGGGAAAATGAGCAGGAGGCTGATAAAAGTCATGCCATGTCTTTCTCAAATGCTATTTATCCCATCATCTGCCAAATGTGCCTTTAACAGTCCAGGATAAAATGTTAGCAGTGGCAGAAAAATTACTTCATGAATGATTAATAGATGGGGTCAAACAGCACTTTGTGTTATAATGGGGTTTTTTTCAATGCACTTGGCATGCTGGTGATATTTGCATGAATCGCTAGCAGGAGACATGCACCAAAAACACCTTCATGTCCATGCAGAGCCTGAATGGTGCTGATTGGCCGCAGTGTGAGAGCACTCACCGACTCATGGTGGACTTTGAAGCTGCGTAAAGAGTAAGAGGGAGATTTTTTGTTTTGTTTTGTTGTTTTTTTTAAAAAAGCAACAATTGACTGCATGAAAGCAAGTCGATCAATGACTGAACGTGAACCGAAGATCCTGGACTTGAATGTGCATTTAAAATTTGACAGAGGGCTCTCTATCAGCTTTGACCCTGGCGCTGGGTCCAGACTGATAAATTGTTAACTTTATGGTATATAATTAATAATGACATGTGCTTTATGTATGGCTTTTATCATAGTACACATACTGTAGTCCTGCTGAACTGTCATATTGTTATTGTTGTGCAGTCTAATACTATGATTAGCTCTTTTAACAAGTTAAAATTCAGCAACTGTACAGTATTGTAGTCTGTATACAAGGACTTACTGTATATAGACTGCAAAAAGAAAGTCTTTGCACAGACATCATAAAAATATACTGTATTTGTAGCATGTTAATGATCATTGCTATGATAGTAAAGGCAACATCAGCAGCCATATCCTTCATGCACCGTGCTGTTATTTGAATGTACTGCAAATATTACAGAAAAGTCATCTATCTTATTAAACAAAGCAGCTACAGCTAATACTTATTAATAAATCTCTTGCTGCCACATGTATACAGACAGAAAAATAAAGCACAGATGTCCTAAAAATAAGAAACATTATCCTAAGAATCAACACTGTGACTGAGGCATTGTCGTAGTTTTTTTAATATTTCATTTTATTTTTTATCTCTGTGCTCTCAATTCAATGCTGTATATTAGCTTCTTCTGCAGGACGTGTAATGATTGATTAAAACATCTTGTCTGTGAAGAGCTTAATATTAAAGGAAGTTTAACAAATCCACACTGATTATTTTCTTGGACAGTTTTGAGCTCAATGGGTTTTCATTTGTAGTGCACATGTGACAGCTGATGCTCATTGTTTCCTTTGGATGATAATCAAAGTTTGAACCCTACAAGAGATTAGTGTTGGGGCATCTCTGCACGCGGCTACAGATTACATTTTTTACTGTAGGCCATTAGCTCCCCCCAGAGGAAGAAGGATGCAATATGTTTTTTTTTTTTAAAGAAACCACAATGATTAATAGCTGCATTCACGTAACTTGGCATAAAAAGAAGAGTCTATATCAAAGATTACATGATGGATCTCGTTTTTCAGTTCAGCATTTAAGTAAAAATATCCATCTTCTATAAGTTATCATGACTGCACATGATTTAAAGCTCATACTGTCAGGATTTGTTGGAGGTTTTAGATAAGGAACTGTGGTTTTCCCACATCTGGAAACTACCTTACAAGCTTTTATATCTCACTGTTTTTTTATTCTTTAAACTACACCAAATCCACAATCCTCTCAATAGTCAAGACCTCCAGGTCATTTGATCATTATCCGCTCATTAATGTACCTGCTACAAACCTTAATTTTTAAACTATTTATCAGTGAAATAAAAAAAAGTAGTAATCCAGGTTCATCTGTTGTTGTTTTCCCTTTTCTGAACCACTAACACCCCGCCCCCTTCCATTTTTCTGTTTCTATTTTACACTTTTTGGTGCTCTTTGTAAATGGCTTGTCTTTGGAAAAGTGCTCTACAAATAATAAGTGCTTTTATGAAAATGCAGATGGCTGCATTTATTAATGCTTTTCACAGCATGTTTGTTTGAAAACAGCACGCATAAGGAAAATAAAGGAAAATGAATCGAATAGCCATTACTGTTGAGGTTAGTACGTGCCTGGAGAGATGTAACTGCTTTTAACGTTATTAATGTTGAATGCACAGATAATATTTTCTTTCAGGGCATTAAAAAAGCCAACGTAATTCAATACACATGGAAAACTTTAATTTTTAATTCATAAAATAGACAATATTTGTCTCAGTTGGTTATAAATTATGGCTTTTAGTTAATTGACTTTAACAATAGTAATTTGAGGAGGGCGTGGCCGAGTGAGTCAAGCCCAAGACCATCATGTGATTCTTCTTACGTCATGACAAGGGCTCTTCCGGGTGTTTGTCTTTAGTTGGACGGTCCTCTGGCAGTCAGACTAACGTAGTTTTTCATTTACACCTTACGCCTTAATTTTGTCGAAATGAATCGTATTTTTGGCAAAGGAAAAGGTAAAGGTCCGCCGCCGAACCTGACGGACTGCATCGGAAGTGTAAGTATAACTTTTTGGTCGCAGTTTTGAACGAAGTAAACAAAGACAGCTAGCTAACTGTTAGCGAACTTTCTGGGCATCAGACAGGCCACGGTTTCACATATTTAACTGGAGATTTTTTTAATATACGATTTTTTTTAGATTAACCATATGTTATATTTTTGATATAATGTTGGGGCTTTAAACCGAACACCTTGTATCGATAGTGTCAGTCGGTAAACAAGGTGCGGAAAGCAAACAATCGGTTTTCAGTGTGGGTAATGGGTCATTATTGTGTAATGTTGAGAAAGAATTTGAGCCATTTGATTGAGACTGAATTGAAATCATGTTATTCTTCGAGTGAAACGGAGAATCAGCAGACATGAACCAGTTATACTGGTTGTCTGGGCAGAGCTATTGATGGCTGCCTTGAGAGAAAGGACGTGTTTAATGACATTAGCCTCCGTGTTTATTTGGGGAAATCATTTGTTAAATTTTATCGCCCATCAAAGGAAAATAACTAGGGCTGTAATAGAAAAGTACTTGGTAAGAATTTTTCTTAACGAGGTCTTAATTTACTGTAACATAAACTTCATTTTTTTGTTCACTAAATAGACAGAAATAACAGGAAAATTCGTAGTTTCTGTAAAAATAAGAACCTTATTAATCCTGAGGGAAATACTTGTGCCTTTTACATGCTCAGTGTTACAAGAATTGAAAAAGAAAGTGTGTGTACAGTCACAGAGAGTAAAAACAGCAAAAATATGTTTAAAACAACACAAAGTTCAAATACTAAACAAATCCTCAAAAAACATGAGTATAGATATCAGTATGTGTAGTAGTGCAAATAGGCAGAAAATGGTACAGTGATAATAATAATTTATAATGCTACTGGCAAACATGGTAAGTGATAACAGAGGATAAATTACAAGTGATACTGTAGTAATAATAATCCCACTGTCTGGTAGAAAACAGAAGGGAGGGGAAGTGTTGATGTATATACGTAGCTGTTTCAAATGCCAGATCAGGGAGATGCTATACGGTTTAATCACCACAGATAATAAGCTCTCCTGTAGTGCTTAGCCCTCCAACTGGGGCCAATGATCCTTTTGCTGGATGTGCTGTGGTGACTAATCAGGGTGGCATGGATTGTCCATGATGCTGAGGAGTTTCTTCAGCATCTTCCTCTCAGACACCTCCACCAGAAACTCAAGTTCCACTCCCAGAACTGAACCAGACTTCCCAGTCATTTTATTCAGTTTGTTGGCCTCAGCTCCCCTCATCCTGCTGCCCCAGCACGCTGCCGTAAACAAAACCACACACACTTAACACCATGGAGTGATGAAACATAGGCAGCGTGGTCCTACAGTCGTTAAACCAAGAAAACCACTGAATTCATTAGTGTATTATTTTTAAGAGTTCCATAAATATGGTCCTAGTGTCAATGATCAACTAAAGTGGATGTCCTGTTCTGTTTCTGCTTTCAGGTGGATTCTCGGGCGGAGTCCATTGACAAGAAAATTGCCAGACTAGATGCTGAACTTGTGAAGTACAAAGATCAGATGAAAAAGATGAGAGACGGGCCATCAAAGGTGAGCTTGGTTGTCCGGTTTTAGTGTAAGATAAAGAGACTGGTCTCAAAAGCTTTTGTTACTGTTTCTCAAGCTCAAAATAAACCAAAAATTATTCTTACACCTTGCAAATGTCTTTTCCACAAAATTTTTTCCTTTTTTCCCCACTAGAACATGGTCAAACAAAAGGCGATGAGAGTGCTTAAGCAGAAGAGAATGTAAGTAATTTAACTTCCTAAAATCAGTGTGTATCTTATTTAAACTGCCACCTTGACTGTTATTAAAAAACTTGTTTCTACACATCTTCAAGGTACGAAAACCAGAGAGACAATCTCATGCAGCAGTCATTCAACATGGAACAAACAAACTACGCAATCCAAAATCTGAAGGACACTAAAACCACAGTAAGATAAGAGAAATGGGACCAGAAATCTTAAATATTAAAGAAAATATGTGCGCCAACATGTTTTTGGTTTTTTAGGTTGACGCCATGAAAGTTGGCCTCAAAGACATGAAGAAGGCGTACAAGAATGTGAAGATTGATAAAATTGAGGTATGTTTTTGTTTTGGGGGATTAGGGAATTAGTAATTGTATTTTCTAATATGAATTATTATCAAAATTTAATCACCAATCTTAGTTGTTAGGGTTTAAAAAGTAGCTGCACATCTCCACACAAATCCAGCTTTGATTTCAAGGGACATTCAGGACTTGCAGACCTGAATGCACCAAAACTGTTAATCATCTGAGGTGAAAATTCACACAGTTAAATGTGTGAGATAGAACTGAGTGACCAAAAAAACATTTTTTTTAAAGGAGCACGGTGTGGAGAAATGTCAGTCACTCTTATCAAATTCTGCACATACTAGATAAATCCTGTACCAAAAGGATCCTTAAAGATCCTTTTGGTACAACAGGGATTTTAAACAGGCCAGATGAAATGGGAGCAGTTATCAGGTTACCAAAAACACAGTTAAGACAAATGTGATGCAGAGCAAAAATTTTAATTTAAAATTTAATATTCAGGATCTCCAAGATCAGCTGGAGGACATGATGGAGGATGCCAATGAGATCCAGGAGGCGATGAGCAGAAGCTATGGCACACCTGACATTGATGAGGACGACTTGGAAGCAGGTCAGGAAAACAGCAGTAGCCCGAATGCATTACCGAGTCCAAAGCTGCAGCAGTACTGGTCAAGACTCTTACTTTGCGAGGCATCTGAAGGATTTAGTGATTAGAAAATCAATTTGTAGATGTGCTTCAAAAAAAAAAGGGGGGGGGGGGGTCCTAGTTTTTACACTAATGTAAGACTTTAAGGATTTACATGTGTAGTTTCTAGCATTTTAGCCACTATTGACAGATCTGACGTGAGAAAGCTCCTGATCAATCTGGTCTTTAACTGTCGGTGTGTTCGCAGAACTGGACGCCCTGGGAGATGAGCTGCTGATGGATGACGACAGCTCTTACCTTGATGAAGCCTCATCTGCTCCTTCCATCCCAGAGGGCCTGCCCGGCGACAAGTCAAACAGGGTACTGAACACTGGGATTTTTAGTTTTATGTGAATTTTCTCTGTAAAGAATCCAGGTTGTGTAGCTTTTAATAATGGGAATTCTTCTTTGTGTGTTTCAGGATGGTGTCCTGGTGGATGAATTTGGCCTTCCTCAGATTCCTGCTTCATAGAGGAATCATGTCACCCTAGTTTTACATGTACCATAGGTTTTTTTTCTATTTCTCTAACTGACACTCCCAGCCTAACAAGGCAGCAATAAAAACCAAAGTGTCTTCTGCCCAATGAATGGTAGAAACTGTAAGGTAAAATTCAGAAATTTTTAAGGTTTGTGCTTACTATTCTTTATAACTATGCTGGTGATTGATGGAATTAGGCTTCTTATTCACTTTGTACAGTTTCTGCAGCACTATGTTGCAAAAAATAAAAACCCTAAATAAATTATATTTTTCAAACCATACTTAACTTTGTGATGTGTTGAAGTCATTCCAAAGTCATTTCTTGTACAAAACACAGTTTATTGTTCAGTTAAATATGTGCAAGTGCAGTCAATACACATTAACCTGGAAATGACTGTTAGCAAAAATAAATATGGAGGTTTTTTTTTTTTTTTGGTTTTTTTTTGTAAAGCCCTGATGTTCCAACCACAGCGAGATTATTTCAGTCACCAGCTCAGTCTGTAGGTGTGAGGGAAGATTTTTTGGTGCAGATACTCCACCACACTGGTCTTGTTTTGCAGCCTTTCAAACTCAAAGTAAGGGATCTAGAAAGAGAAACATATAAATTTCATTATTTCATGCTAAAATTTTAGGATTTAGCAATCTAAACTACACAAATAATTTGGAAAAAAAAAAACTGATTATGAGGGTCTAACCTGAACAACTTCGTATCCCAGAAGGCGCAGATGCCGCTGCTTGATGGCCTCTTTTCCAAGAAGCTGCCTCAAGTTAGTAGTGAACCTCTTTTGTCCATCAATACAAAGAGCGATCCTGAAAAATCACCATCCAGCTCTCAATAATGAAGTTTACTTTCACTGTGTTACATCGAAAACATGAACCCAGTTTACCTTTTGTATACATCATCAGTGTGACTGGCAGGTAGCACATATCCTTCTTCATCAAGTTTTATCTCTACATCTGCAACAAGAAAAGAATGTGAACCCTTTGGCAGAAAAGCGACAGGAAACATTTAGAAAATAAACCACTGTTAAGTGTGTGTTACCAAGTGTGTAGCAGTACGGCGTTAGAACTTTTGATCCAAAGTACGAACGATCCCCGAGTAAATCCACCAGTCCAGTTTTTACCGAGTTGTACAGATGTGAATCCACTGGTGTCTCCAGAAAGCGACCAGAGGCCAGAAAAGACTTGACGCGGTATTTTGGAAGAAGTTTGGGGCCCTGAAGAAAGAAAAACAAAAAAAGTGACACATGAAAATATTCACATAGCAAGCTATAGTGTGTGACTTAGAGATTTTAATTTATTCTTTTACAGAGAACTCATTAGTTGTAGACATTTCACTGGCATTCAGTTTGTTTATTTGGAAGTGCGTTAGCTATCCATTTGAAATGAGAAAGATGAACACATGCAGATATGCTTCACATAAGTATCGGCACCTTTCAGCCCTTCAAAATAAAAGCACATCATCCTGCTTTTACAAAGGCTCAGAAAACAAGTTTGTGCATTTCTTAATTTGTGTTTTTTAAAAACTAAAATCATTTGCATAATATAATTGGGCACCTAGTGAAGAGAACAGGGTATGTTTCCGTTAAAATATAAATGTTAAAAAAAATGGAAAAGGAGTATTATATTTCTATTTCAGTCTGTTAATGTTCTATGCATTAATTTACTTTTTAAATTCTCTGTTCTATACAGTTTCTAACAGACGATTTCAGTTACTGAGTATTAGGTTTGCCCTCTTTTCAAGTTAAGATATACTGCATTTATCTAAAAAGCTGAGAAACTGCTGTGTTAAAACAAGCTAAAAAAAATAAATTCAACCTCTTACAAAAAAGCGTAGCTCAAAAACACAATATGACAACCAAGTAGCTCAATAAATTTAAAATTACACAAAAGAAAGGAGCTCAGAAATTATAATGTAAATAAAATACAACAGAACACTGAGTAGAGGGCTGAATATAATACAATAAAGTGGCTAAGCAAATTGGATCAGTACATTGATAAATAATTTGATCCTTGATCAAAATACTGACATGAAAAAATATTTAATAAATCATGATTCATCATTAAAAACATACATGAACTGAACAAGATGACATCTGTTTTCTGTTGGCTGCGTAAGGACACTGATATACTGAGGTGCATTCTTTTATCACATAACTAAAATGCACTGAAGCTCACACACCGATGAGGAGTTAAGCCTCTGGGTGTGTATTCAGGTTTAAACACTGTTCCTTTGTCCTTCAGCTTCAACTCTTCACATTGTTCTAAATACTTTACCTCATAGAAGGGACACTCCAACTTTACAGTCATGTAGAGCTGAGTCAGCTGTGCCAGAACAGCCCGGTCAATTCCCGTACCCTGCTCTACAGCACAAAACACAGAGCAGCAAATGGCATCAGCAATTATTTGTTTAATCATGCATTCACGGCACTATGTTGGCACTATGATTTACCTTGCAGCTGCTGGAGGAAGTAACTGCTGAACACTTTGGAGACAAAATTAACAGGGAACCTCTCCACCAAGGTGCAGGCATGGAGCAGGTTGAGCAGCGTTCGAGGCTGGAACTGTGAGGAACGTGTGTGCAGAATGGTTTCTACTTTCCTGAACACCTGGCCTGCATTGGGTGGGAGATACCCCAGCTTCCCAAAAGCCATGATCTGCCTGGCCACCTGGCTGGTGCTGTAGTCGTCGGCTCGGTACACAAAGCTCTCAGCGATGGTTTCAAAGACAGGTTGGGAAAGGATGTTCCTCCGTCCAAAGAACTGCATCACTTTGGTAACTGTCTCTGGGTGGGCGGTGAAGGCCACTGTAGGAACGTACTTCTCCATCGCCTCCACAAAGTAATGATCGCTGTGACCAAAGTGCATTAGTGCTCCAAGTACATGGGTGAGCTCCTCGTCGGTGAAGTAAGGTACATGCCGCACGGCCTGCTTACACAGATTGATCACAAGAGGCATGGCCTGCATCTGATTCAAGGTTACGAGTGCACTGAGCACCCCGCTGACAGCAGCAGGATCCATACGCGAGGTGATGGTCATAGCATGGCTGTGCATAGCATTCAGGAGATCCCTGTATTTTCCATCTTCACCCACACAACCTTGCAGAAGTCTATAAACAGGAACGAGGTCTGCTAGGCTCCAGTGAGTAGGCTCCTGCCTCTGGATTTTCTCCATCACTTGCTCCACCATCACACTGCCTGGACCCTCTATGGCTAGCATCGCCTGGCCCAGGGTACACAGTTCCCCTACCGTCATCTCCCCCTTGTCAAGCCTTGCCTGGCTCTCAGACACCAGTCGTACCATCAGCTTGCTCCAGGGATCCAAGTAAAGCCGTGTGCAAGCCAAGAGAGCTGATACCAGTCCAGCTTCAGTCAACCGCTCAGAGTCCTGCTCCAACTGGAAGCACAGTGCTCTGATAGTGTTGTTTTCCAGCACTATGGGGTCCTTCAGAGAACCGCTCTGCTGTTCCAGGTCGGCCACACGGTGAAGTGCTGCTGCGGCCATGGTGTCAGACATGATTTCCACTGAGCGCAGCAGTTTCAAAACCTGCCTGGATGAAGAGCAGTTCTCCAGACGATGCTGGAAACTTTGCTCCTCTGCGGCTGTGGGTCGGTGCAGCTGGGTTAGCCGGAACCGAGGGACCGAATCTCTGTGGATTCCCACCGAGCTGCTGGTGATGAAGCCAGGTTCCCTTACGACGGTGGTCAGACTCCTCCAGACGGTATCCTGCTGTAGCTTAAGGCAACCCTGTCTCCTTATGCACCGGTCGGCTGATGTACACAGGCAAGCTACACACAAGGACTGACTGCTGGTACTCAGGAGCCTAGCGGAGCAGACGGGTCCAACAGGATAACCCTTGATCGTTAGCGGAACCCTCTGAATCAGTTTCAGAGCCATGACCCTGGTCCACAACTCCCCGGTCACAGCTAAGCAACAAACAACGAAAAAGAAAACGTTTTTAACGAAACAAATGCAAATACAGATTCAGCCTGCTTTTGAGTAAATCAGAGGAAAAACATGCAGGAAAAGATCCTTCTCTCCTTCTGGCGAACCAACCTTGAAGCCGGTTGCTGTTAGCTAACATTAGCATAACCGCTAACCTCATGGATATCCTAAGTCGAAACGCTCCTTCTATTAACTTTTCATAGCACTGACACTTCAGACTGATAAATAAAAACAACAGCTGACGAGAGAAAACCGGCAAAATTCATACCTGGACTTTCCGACAGCGGGAAAAGGTCAAAGAACCGCTAACACCAGAGATGTTACCAAACGTGGCTCCATAAGGAGGGGAGGCGTTCACGTCACCTCAAAAGTCTGTTATTTGGTTATTTCACAAGATTCTTGTGGTTCAAATTCTAGAAATAGTGGGTAAATTAGCATATAACATGAGCATTGCTGGAAATTAACGGAACTCCCCATACTGAATTCTGAAATTGTTGGCCTTGAGAAAGAGATGATTTTTTTAATTATTAAATTTGTCTGAAACCCCTAAATGTGGCCGCAGAAAAAAGAAATCTGAAATCCATACTTTCACCGAAACCTTCACTCCTTTCAGCATCTTCCTACAATAAATGTTAAGTTTTAGTTATGTGTGATTTCACAAAGCCGTTCCTTTAATCGCTTTCAAAAAATATCTCCAATTGTCGAGGTAGCAGTGAAGCCAGCATCATGCAATTTGAAACTTTCACTGACACTAGGGGGCGACATCATCACCTCGCACTCAAACTGAAAATAACTAAAGCTTCTCGTACTTTTACCTAAAATTTGCCTTAACAAAAAACAGCTCAACTGCACAGTGTAGGACGTGGTTTTCGTGTTTTCGGTAATACCGAATTTTGGGTAATTACCACTGTAACCTTAGTTCTGGTAACAAGTTAAACGTGATGCAGTTTCACAATAGACTTGATTGACTATGCCCTGCTTCCCCAATAGCTTAACGTCCTCTTGTGTCTCATGGATAATTATTATGCAAAGCCACTCCCTGTTTGAGTACTAGGCAGTTTTCCTTTTCTTTTATAAAGGTCACTTCATGTATTGGACTTTTAAAAAACAGCCAGTGTTAGCCTGATCATGTTGAATGCATTTGGGCAGGAGGGAGAGCAGACTTGTTCAGACTTGATAAAATTCCAAGGAGAGGAAAACAAGATGCTAAGATTTTTTTTCCCTTTGTTTCACCCCAGGGTAAAATAAAGACAGATTAATGCAGTATTTATTTCAGTTGTCATTTATGGAAGGGAAACAGCAAAATACAACTTGATAGAGGGCTTTTATTTAAAAAGTTTATATTAGAAAATGTAAAAACTCAGCTAAACCCGATCACAAGAATCGCAAAGACGCATCTCTTAGAGCTTCCAAAGTGCTGCCACTTCACATCTTTACATGACAAAAAGATTTTTAACACTATTCAGATTTTTATTCTCAGATGTGTAAATTTGGCAATACTGGAAGTTCACAGCAAACCGTGTGGATTGTTATTGCTTTGGTTTGTTTAAAATAGGGTTTAAACTGGAGCGTCGAAACATGCAGCACGATGTTCTAGCTGACAGCAGAGAGGTGGAGGGCACGGAGGAAAACGCTGGTGTAGGTCCTTAATCGTCCTTATCCTTGGCACCGTGCTTTAGGATGCGTGTGAATTCCACGTAGTTGAAGTTACTCTTCTTGTCAATGGGGGCCTCCCTGAAGAGCTCGTCCACCTCCTCATCTGTAAACCGGTCACCCATTGTTGTGAGCAGCTCCCTGAGGTAATCTTCCTGGATGAAACCTGGAATAAATAAGACCACGTTACAAACCGCAATCATTTTTTCTTTTATTTAACAAAACCTTGATATTATGTGTCACTAACAGGAAAAAAAAATATATATTACCTGTCCCCTCCTCATCAAAGCAGGCAAAAGCATTCCTGATCACATCCTCTGGGTCTGTGCCATTGAGCTTCTCTCCAAACATGGTGAGGAACATGGTGAAGTTAATGGGTCCAGGAGCTTCACTCATCATGGCCTCCAGGTACTCATCGGTGGGATTTTTCCCTGTGTAGATAAACAGATGTCATGCACACTGAATTCAAAAGGCGACCTTTCATTTTTTAGCAGACTTCTTATCCTAACAGGATGGGAAATATAAACTGGATGCACACCTTACCATCCTCAATGTTCTCTGCATTTATTTCCCTATAAAGCAACTCCAGATAATTCCAGCTTCAAACCATTATTTTTTTCATTGGACTTCCTTTCATAAAAGCTAGAGTGTAGCCTGTCTGGTGTAGGGATTCTGCCACACAATTCTGACTGTGGCCACGAGTGAAACAATAAGTTTTTTTTTTTTTTTTTAACAAAAACAAAACAAGGTTCTAATAAAACTAGTTCAACCTTAAAATTATAAACTTTCACATGATTACGCTGGGTGGGTGGGGTCAGTTTAGGAGCTTGAAATACCTGAGTGGAAAACCTGCATAGCAGTAGCAGCAGCATTGGCAGGAACAGGTCAAAGATATGTGGTTGTTATAAGATTTTTGCTAGTGAAGCAATACAGACAAAAAAAGAATTTCTCTACTCATAAACCTGATGGGATCAAACTATAAAAGTGATTACCATTCCATTTGACACCTAAATAAAAATTTAAATACGCTCATCTGTAGAACTAGTTTAGGCACAATCCACATCGGCACACACCCGCATGAACGGAACAAGAATGGCTTACATCGGACCTCCTTAAGTTATCTACACATTTACTCACCCAGCGAGGCAAGCATGTCGTGGAGGTCCTCTTTGTCGACGAACCCATCTCGGTTCTGATCAATCATGTTGAAGGCCTCCTTGAACTCCTGAATCTGTGACTGGTCGAACATGGCGAAGACATTGGAGGTGGCACGCTGAGGGCGCTTCTTTGTGCCCGCCTTTGTCTTAGCCCGTTTGCTGGACATTGTGAATGTTTTGTTTCTGTGGAAGTGAACAGAAGTCATGTTACATTTTTTGTTTGTTTTGTTTTAACTACAGCTTCACTAAACAGAAAAATTAGGCAAGGATTGATTGTTCAGGTTAGTTCTGTAGCAATTCTAAACCTGACTGGATGAGAATTTTAATCAGGGCGCAACCCTATTCTGATGAGCGCCAACTCATTTACAGAAAACCACATCATTCACAAGGACACTGCGTAGAAGAAAACACAGGACAGACAAAATGTTGTCCATCATAGGTGCTGCCCAATCAGATCAAGTTAGATGATGCAGTTACTCAAAATAAGATTTTGTCAGTCACGTCCACATCTGAGTGGTGGGCTAATATAATTCTCTGGCAGCAAATCCCCAGCGAGGTGTCCCGCACTGAGCTATAAATGGAAATGTTCCTCATCTTTCTAGGTTGATCAGCTCACTGCCTTCACCGAGGATAGGAAAATTAGCGATGTGAGGACAGATGCCCTTATCAGGCAAAGTTCTGAATATAGAGTTGAACTGTCCCCACGGCACCATCTTTATAATGATGCTATATATATTATAGTGATGCAAGCGGATATTGTGTGAAACACTGAAATGTATACAAATCTTTTTAAAGGGAAGAAATAGGAGCAATTAGAAAGCTGACCGAACTGAAGACAGCTGTCAATAAGTCTGATGGGCCAATATACATAGACTGCTTCCTTTTAAGAGATGCGTACAAAGTTTAAAAGTTATACCCGTCATTGAATGTGTTGATTTTTATGAAAGCACAGTCATCACTGACCAAGATTAGAAAGCATATAACATATTTGTGTGTTCCTAATGCAGTGAGTGTTTTCTTCCTCCGTAAAGTTCATAAAAATGCACAGTTAAGTTGCAATAAAAACAAAATGAATCCCGATATTTAAAAGCTGACCTTCCCTCTGAATCAGGTTTGCGGCCTGTATTAAGCGTATCATTAACATCAAATATCAAGCAGCCGCTGGCATCAGTGTGATTCACAAATGCATTTCCAGCTCATAAACCTAACAGCGGGCCTTACTAGTAGGAAATACATTCCTACTTGCGATCAATTTCGTAAAAGGGCCATTAGCCGCGCAGCTAACGCTTAGCCGTGTTTTCAAGGCTGCAAGCCGAGCGCGCAACATACTAGGATTTCTTTTTTCACATATGAAGCTTTAGTAGCGGGATTAGCTCTGTATTTTACATATAACAGAGTATGTATAATGTAGAAAAACAGTTCAGAAAAATAAGATCTAAAATCGACTTACCTGACAACTACCAGAAATTCGTCAGCTAGCCCTGTGCTGCTCTTTTTCTCAACCACCGCCCTTCACTTCCTCATAATACTGTAGGGCTCCGTACTGAACGCCGGAACAAACCAATAAAGAAATATGGGGGTGCCCGTGAAGAATAAAGCTACTACTTGTCACTCGAACACTGTTATTGCATTTTTTGGTCTTAATATAATACTTAAATACATTTTTTAAAATCTCATTCAAAAATTTAGCGAAGCTATTCTATCATTTTTAGCAAAACAATACATAATCGACTTTAACACCCTCCCCGGTGGAATAATTGTAATTTCCAGAAACGCTCCCTTGCCTGCGTTGACGTTCCTGGATATGTCCTTTTAAGGGAATAGTGGCTACATCCTCCCGGCGATGAGCAATTAAGGAAAGGTGAAGTTTCAGTGATCTCTGCGGGAAAATGGAAGCTATAAATTCTTTATTTTATGAATCCAGCTTTGTTATCATTTTATACACAATACAACAGATTGCGTTTTTTCCATAGATATGAATACCAACTATCACTCCATTAATCCTTATAATGGAAAAATAAAAATTTAGCTTTATTTGGGTCACTCTCATGATGAAACTACCTTGAGACTGATCAACTCTTCTTTAAGATGTTCTTGTTTAGCATTTCCATTAGGCTGTTTGTGCTGTTTACTTGTTATTTATTGTCATAAAATGTGTTTATAATGCCTTCTTGGCAACATCCTTATAGAGAATTTGAATAGGCAAAATGAACTGAAAAAAAAAAGAAATATTGAAGTAACTTCAAACACTAAACTAAAACAAAAGGAAGAAATGTTGACAGAGAGGATAATTATAGATACCAACTGTGGGTCAGACAACAGTTGGTACCACAGTCATTGCAGTAAAAAGAGGATTACTGCTGCAGGACTTCAAAAGCAACACGTGGAACTGTTGACACACAGGTTAAAACAGGCCACATATGTTCCTCGTTGTCCACCTGTCATATCACTTTCAGTGTTGCGGAAACAACTTCACGCTGGAAAAAGTTTTAAGTAGACAAAAGCCAGAGGAAGAAGTCCAGTTTAAAGCTTCAAACAAAAGGTGAAGCACATGGTTGTGTGCTGGGCTTCACTGGCCAGGCATGCCTTTACAGCAGGCAGGATGAAAGAAAAGGTGTGTGTGGCTTATTGGG
>VUQJ01002322.1:0-11190 GCA_015108635.1 Andinoacara biseriatus | reverse complement strand
TGGGTTGGGGTGGGTGTGGGGGGGGGGGTGGGGGGGGGGGGGGGGGGGGGGGGGGGGGGGGGGGGGGGGGGGCACCATACACGTGAATCCTTAATCAGCTGATGCTCTACTCTTTCAGATGTGATTTTGATGATACAGCTCAGTATCGTGTCTCTGCCATGAACTCCCAGGGAGAGCTGTCGGCCTTTGCCTCCATTGTTGTCAAAAGTAGGTTTCACCATATTCCACAACAAATATTGATCTGATTCCATAATGCTCATGAGCCCCAAATCATATGAAATCACAAGAAAACAGCAGTAATTATATTCTTACAGTTTACAGTTAGTGTGTGTGTGTAAAATTTGGCAACTTAAGTTTGCATGGATGTGAAATAATAATGTGAATTCAGTCCATCAAGTTGATAAAGTCATAGAATAATCTGTAAATGCTGTATGTTTTAATACTGACTACCTCTGCTCTCCATAGGGTTCAAAGGTGAAGTTGATGAGTCCCTGCCAACACCCAGGCGTAAGTGTGAATTTACTGCCATTTTTTAATGAATTAATTTATTAATCATTTTTTTCAGGCCACTAGTATTTAGACTATATCCAAAAAATTACAAACAGTAACTTGCTAACATTATCAAATAAGCACGTACTTTGCAACATTTACATTTTTTTTTAATAAACAGTCCTTTCCTTGAAGCTCTCTTTTGGTCTCCACCAACTATGTCCACCAAATGTGCCTTCAGCTCAGCTGCTTTCTTACGCTACAGTTACACTACAGAAAACTGTGGGTGGAGATCTTGACACAACCAAAATTATTGTAACCATATGCAATAGGCTTTTGAAATGGTTGCTTTGAAGACAAGAACCAGGTCTGCAACCACTCACAGTCAGTTGGCGTCTTCAAAGCAACTTCGGTGCATCGAGTCAGTAATAAAATGGCAATAAGATGGAGTCAGTCTGCTTTTAGTCTGCAATCAGTTTACGCCTGAATGGGGTCAAGTTGGCAATTGCATGCAAATTGTTTGCGATAATACGGCGATTAAGTGTAAGAAATCGGTAAAAATCACAAATCTCTCACCATCTGTTGCAAATCTGTTGCTGTTTACTTACAAAAAAATTCCCTTCATCTACTTGCATTCACAATCCAGCCAGAACCTCAAAGATTTGAAACAGAAATTCAGAAATTCCTCCTCAACGAGTGATGTAATTGCTGCAGGGTGGGGATTTAATTGCAAAATGACAGAGGCACTTGGCAACCTTACTTATATATACTTACTTATATATAAGTAGAACCAGAATGCAACCAGCTTGCAACCAGTTGAGTGGCGTCACCTATTGCAGAGAGTCACATCACAGATGAGTTGCTCTCATCGACATAGACTTACTGAGATTGATTGCAACGTGTTGGCAAACTGTCTGTGTTTATAAATTAGATGGCAGTTGTATGCAAACTTTCACCAATCAGTCTAAGAGTGATGGAAGTCAGTCTGAGTCAGACTGTGATTATTTGGAGACAGGTTGCCTCCCAGCAGGCAACCATTGCAATTGCTTTGTGATTGAAAGTAGCTGCCCACTGCTTGAGGGTGTGGTAAGCTCTGGGTCACCATTTGGCCACTACAACTACTTGCAATCAATCAACAGCAAGAAAAATTCAAAGCAATCAGTTCTTTCCTAGTCACAAGGAGGTTGCCATTCTCTGAGTCATTAATCAGCTGTCAACTTTTTCTACTGTGTGCAACTAGGCATGTACCACGCAGCCTTTTGCTAATAAAACAGCTGCCTGCAACATGATGGAACACTAAATCTGTTGGCAACAATACCAAAGACAGCAAGTCCAAATGGATTTAAAAGCACCACACAGTAAACGGCTGTATACTAAATCTAATTAACCCCGGCGGGGAGCAGGGTGGTGGGATGTTGGAGAAAAGATTTTGAGTGGAAGAGCAGTGGGTGCTATTGCGCTAACATTTTTGTTCTGTTTTGTTTGATAATGCAGGGGCCATTACTGAAGGTAACAGGGTCAGAAGAATGTGGAAACCTTTTGTCCGAGCATGGCTGCTTTTGTCTGTGCAGAAATTTCACAATAAAGTTCATAACAGTCTCATGAAACTGCAAAGAGTAGTTAGTGTGGGAAAACGTACTAATTTTTCAACATTTCTGACTCAAAACCACCACTGTAGTAGTAGTATGAAAACTTATACTTCTCATCAAATTTTGATTGAAGAGCTGTTCTGTGAATTAATGAATTAGATCATCTGTCTGTGTGTTTGACTGTTTAATGCATGAAAACATGAAGTATTTCCACAGTTCTCTTTGTGAGCACTGTACTGACGTTTTCCAGTCACTATTTTTTGTGTTTGTGTCTTTATCCTTCATTCTTTCTTTATACATGCTCACTTTCCCTTCTTCCACCTGGCTGCAAAACTTTGATAGTTGATGTGTGCGACACTTTGTTGTTCCACTTGATTTGACCTCACTAGTCTTTCCTTTTGTCGTTGCTTGTATGTAAACTGTTTCAAAATGATGCAAGTCAAAGCTCTGACTTTGCTCTCACATCCTTTTTCTATAGTTGGCCCGGTGTCAGAGTACGGCATCACCTTCCAGACTCACATTGTTGATAAATTCGGTGTATCGTTTGGAAGGGAGGGTGAGACCATGAGTCTGGGCTGTACAGTCATCATCTACCCTGCCCTGCAGCGCTACCAGCCAGAGGTGGAGTGGTACAGAGATGGTAGGGAGGCTTGCTGTGATACTGACCCAGTGGATGCCTGTTGTGTATAACACTTGTAGCTTTAAATCTGTTGTGCTCTGTACATAATCTTTACATGTTTCATTGCTAACACTCACTGGCCTGTATTCCAGACGTTCTGCTGTCTCCCTCCAAATGGACCCACATGCACTGGAGTGGCGATCGAGCCACTCTGACACTCACACACCTCAACAAAGAGGATGAGGGCCTCTACACGCTGCGCGTCTCCACCAAGTCTGGATATGAAACCTACTCAGCCTACGTCTTTGTCAGAGGTGGGTACACTGTCTTCTTGTCATAAACTCAAAAAAAAAAAAAAAAAAGATTCTCTTCAGATTTTCCTTTAATTGAGTTAAAGTTTAGGCTTTAGCTTCATGTGTAAATATGCAATTAGTCATTTGTTTGGTCCGATGCTGCAAACTGAATCTGATACACGCACACAGATTTATACAGCATATCCAGAAATACTCAATACATTTTCAATCCCAGCTGTTTTGTCCAAATAACCCTAATAATTCAGATCCAAGGTCATGCTGACCAATTTTCGGCTATTTTGTGTCTCTTCTAAACTTAAAAAAGTCAGTGTTATATATCTAAGATATTTTCGCACAGACATTTTTACGGCAGTCCGTGTAAACACAAGCTCGGTGGACCTCCTCAACTTGGTTTCTGTCAAAAGGCCCATCAGATCTAGGTCAAAGTCACAGCACCATGTCCCCTGGCACCTGATGATGCTATGGCATCTAAAAGTCAAAGTGTGTGAATGTGAGTGATGGTTTTAAATAGGATATCTCTAATAGATACACCACTGGGTGGCAACTTCCTGGCATCTGTTGGAATAGCATGGAAAAAATAGGTCACAGGAGCTTATCTTTGCTGTCTTCGGAGACAATCTGACCTTTGAAGCTTCAGCTTCTACTTAGGAACCATGCTGAGTATGAGGAGGCTGAAAAATAGCCTGCTCATTGTCCTGTTAGAGTTCACGGTCGTTTGGAAAAGAAGAATCCAGGTAGAAAATGCTATATGATCACGGCTGCAGTCATGCTATTCTTAGAGAGCTTAAATCTGGAAAGAGTTTGGCTGTGAGCTCAGATGGATTTACCTGCTTTAAGGAGAAACAACGGACTGCCCAGTTTCTTTACTGTGCTCTCTGGATAGCTTTATGAGCCAGTGAACAACCAGCCTGAGTTGTTACCTCTTCCTGATATCTCAGCATGTTGTTAGCAGAGACCACGGAAATTAAATAACATTTAATTATCCTTTTGTATAAAACAATTCTGTCAGGTTGTAAAATACAGACTTTCTACCTCCACATGTACAGTTAAAATAAAGCTGCCTTTAGCTACAGATGACAGGCATGTTTGCCTTCTTTAAAAGTCACCTCTTTTATCCTTTTCACTTCAGCGCGGGCTTGTGATAATTCTGTCCTGTTTTAGGCTTGTGATTGACTTGAGGACCCAAAATATTCCTGGCATCAAACCCTACAGCTGCACAGTTCACCCATGCAATCCACAGACTATAAAACAAACAACACTTTATTGCAGAAATAAAGTCGTGTTCAGAGAGAGAACTCACACTGTCCCGGTGACTTTCTTGTATCTGTTAGATGCTGATGCTGAGGTCGAAGGAGCTCCTGCAGCCCCTCTGGATGTGCGCTGTCTGGATGCCAACAAGGATTACATTATTGTCACATGGAAGCAGCCAGCTGTTGACGGTGGCAACTCCATCCTGGGCTACTTTGTGGACAGGTTGGTCAATGTGTTGCTCCCTGTGGCTTCAGCTTCCAAATCTAAAAATTGAACTGATAGACACAAAAAATACAAAATGCAAAACTTCTTCTCAACTGAAAGTCAGAGGCAGTATAGCATTGGTGATAAAATGTGAAACATTAATATTTTAATGTTTATGCACAGGTGCGAGGTTGGAACCAACCACTGGATTCAGTGCAACGACACCCCGGTGAAGTTTGCCCGTTTCCCTGTCACTGGCTTGGTGGAGGGCCGGTCTTATATCTTCCGCGTGCGTGCTGTAAACAAAAGCGGCATAAGCCGCCCGTCCAGAGTCTCAGAGCTGGTGGCTGCAATGGACCCAGCTGACCGCGCACGCATGAGAGGTACTTGGCAGCGAGAAGAATTTGACTTTATCATGTGTCTGGCCAAAGATGTCCAGTCCACAAATGCTCTTAACCAAATGTAAGGATTTTGGAAATAAAAGCAAGAAGTCTGTAGTTAGCATTGGGTATCAAATAATGCACATCACAAAACTCTGAAAACATGGGAATTTCCTTTACATACGCATCTTATTTAGATTGTTGTTTAGGAATAGTTTATTGTTACTGCGAACAATCAGTTTTTTTTAAAGGTTTTTTCATGACCTCTGTTAAAGGTTTTTGATATGAAAATGGGACTGTATCCAAATAGTGACCACTGAAGCAAAATATAGAAAACATTTAACCCACCTGAAATCCCAAGACTGATAATGCTTCTGTGCTGATCTTCTACATGTTCTCAGGTACTTCTGCTCCCTGGACCGGCCAAATCATTGTCACAGAGGAGGAGCCTGCAGGTAGGAAAGCAGAGGTTTAATATCACGATTTATATCAGTAGAAGTAGAAGTAAATTATAAAGCTCTCAAACTCTGAGTCCACCTGATTCAGGCTTACTAACCTCACCGAATTAAGGAAAAGGACCAGTTTTGTGTCCCATGTAAAGGGAACGTACGCTGATATGACTTCTGTGTGGTTACTATTTGTGATGACTGTTGCAGCAATGAGCTAGTTTGCAAACTATTGTGTTCATTTTATATATACCAATAATAAAGAAGAAAGAAATTATAACATTTCTTAAATGGGTGCATTTTCCAGTGAGTGATGGATGTGATCTTAATACATCCATTTGGATGTATCTCTTTTGACCATCAGAGGGCGTTGTTCCTGGCAGACCCCTTGAGCTGCAGGTGACAGAGGCAACCAAAAACTATGTGGTGCTGAGCTGGAAGCCACCCGGAGAGAAAGGCCTTGAGGGTGTCATGTACTATGTGGAAAAGGTAAATTATTCCTCAGCTGCACTTTAACCAAAACATTTATTTTCAGTTTTTGCCTGTCCTTCAGTGATCAGTGACAGTTTGATGATTTCCTCTTTGCCTGTCAGTGTGTTTCCGGTACAGACAGCTGGCAGAGGGTAAACACGGAGATCCCAGTAAAGTCTCCTCGCTTTGCGCTGTTTGATCTCGCCGAGGGGAAATCCTACCGCTTCCGTGTCCGTTGCTGCAATTCTGCCGGTGTTGGCGAGCCATCTGACCCCACCGAGGCCACCACAGTTGGCGACAAGCTTGGTCAGAAAAGAGACACACAAACATAGAGTGTTGGGATTAGGCCTTTTAGATATTAAAAGCTTTATTTATCACATAATATCACGCACACTGGTCCCAGATTTTTTTTAACAGCATGACAATGACAACAACCACAGATATGACTCTTCTATCACAGACCTCTGATCTGATGAAACTTTATTTTTAGAGCCCAAAACATTTGCACAGTACGATACTTCCATACATAAATGAGATCCAAAATGTAACTATTCTTGTTCCCAGATATTCCATCTGCCCCAGGAAAAGTTATTCCCACTAGAAACACAGACACATCAGTTGTTGTGTCCTGGGAAGCATCTCGTGATGCCAAAGAGTTGGTGGGATACTACATTGATGGCAGCATTGTGGGCAGCAACGTGTGGGAGCCATGCAACAACAAGCCCGTAAATGCCACCAGGTAAAAACAACTTCACTTGCTTTCTTTTGATCAAATTCTCATGCAAATTCATGGCCACCTCAATGCATGCATTTGCAGGTTCATCTGCCACGGTCTGACAACAGGAGAGAAGTACGTGTTCAGGGTGAGGGCCGTGAACGCTGCAGGGATCAGCGGCTTCTCCCAGGAGTCAGAGCCTGTGGAGGTGAAGGCTGCTATTGGTGAGTAAAATCAATCCATTACTTCTAACTGCAATAAGGCAATGTGATAATCAGGGAATGTTCATAATTTTACTTTATCATGTGATTTATATTAAGATTTCTTAGAAGGTATTTTTAAAAACTGTTATATTGCGCATCTCTGAGTGAGTTGTGCTGGAAATTTCAACACAGCACAACTCTTCCTCTTAATAGTACAGTCACTGTATGGAAGAAGTAATGCATTAAGTGGCTTTTTCTCAATATTTTACCATAACGTATGTTCTAGGCTACTACTGTCCTTTCAAAACATGTCTTCAGCTCCCCCACTTTCTCCACCATTGTTCCACTCTGTCACCCTGTCACATTATTCTGCACTCTTGTATGCTCTGCCTACTTCCCACCCTGTCTAGCCACACCTGCCCTTAGCACCTCCTCCTCCCTGCACAGCCTGAGGCAGGTCTGGGGGTCAGGACTTGTAGACTTCCTCTAATTTGGGTCAGTTTGATCCAATTCAGCGGTGGTTACAAAGCAGCTCAGTGTCACACATCACCACTATCACCCCCATTTCCTCTCACCTGTCTTGGGCACAGGATGTGTCCGCAACCCCACATTAGTGCTAAAGGTACCTCCACTCGAACCTCTCCTACCCTCTGTTATCAACTAGCAGCGGTATTGTTCCATTGGACTTATTATACTTTATAAGTCAATATTTTCACGTTATTCCATAAACTATATTAAACTGTTGTCTAGACCTAACATGTACTTTGCAAACTAGCAACAGAAACAATGCTGCTGTTGTAACAATGATGCTGTTAATAAATTCCTGCATGTGTTCCCTAATAAAATCTCTCTGCATTATAACTTACACAGCTGTCAGCCTTTGGATGTCACTCATTTACTGCCCAGCTTTGTGCTGAGCTGCATGCTCTCTTGTCCCTTATGAAAAAAAATTTTTTTTGAAGACAGATGTGCTGGTAATGTCACATCCATTTCTGCAGGAATGTTGTTACTTTACCATTGTCTTCAAGGGTGATTCATCATTAGAAAAACCTGATTCCAATTATATTAACACAGCTGAAAATTGTTGTGCGGATTAAAGAAGTGATAAATTTGTCTAGCTGAGTATCTGGAGCGTCAGCCTTTGTGGGTTTGATTATAGTCTGAAAAAAAAGAACTGTCTTCTGAAACTGCACAAAATCACTTGAAACAGAACAGAAAGAGAAGTGATGCACAAATGTGCAAGAAGACAATTACATCAGTGTCTTTAGTTTAACAAATGAATGCCTTACAGGCACTTAGCTGAGAGCTTGACTAAACTGCACCCATTAGAGCAGGATTTTGTTGGTTTTTGAGGAGGCGTACACACTGTATCGTGAAAACTTGATATTTTTGGCACTTTTTCCACTTAGTCTTAATTTCTTAAAAAGAAACAAGTGGGGGAACAGTTTGCAGAAAGACCTTTTTTATTTTTCTTAAAATGGTGATTTTCTCAGTTTAAACATTTGATATATTTTTGTGTTCCTTTGTGAATAATTATGGGGTTTATGAAACTTGCAGTCTGTTTCATTTTTTGGAATTGGAGTTGTAAACTGTGCAACTACGACACTGAAATAACTGAAGAAAAACTCAAACTGACTAAAACACAACACTACCTCCCATGAATTAGATCATGGTGTGCTGTTTCATTTGGTCTTAACGTCCAACTTAGGTCATTTTTGGAGCTGAAATCTAAGAGATGATGGAATCTGTTGGCTTTGTTTCCAAAGTTTTTTTTTTATTAATGGTCAGCTGCACACCCATATAATTGGCCGGCTGTTCTGTGTTACATGCCTGCATGCTCTCATAATCCGAAATGAAGCCTGCTAACATGGATGTCACCTGTTGGCCATCTTGTCTTCATTTCCACTCCCAGTCAGATGAAGACATTGTTCTGTATTCAACTGCCAGCTCAGTGAATATTGCTTTTTTTTTTATGCTTTTCGCTTGTTTCTTCTTATCTGGTCTCTTAATGTTGTGTGATTGAGAAAAGAACTGTGGATGGATCTGTGCCTGTTTTAAAAAGCTTCTTCTGCTTTTCTCTGCTAACACCCGTAGGGGGTGGCATCCTACACGGTGTGTTGCCGAAGATGGGGCCGGGGGGTAACGTGGGACGACTAACTGAGCACAGGCCACGCTGGACGGGCACGCATGAAACTGTCCAGTTCCCCTCCGACACTATGCAAAAGCGCAATAAAGCTCAGGCTGACACTGAAGCCAGGGAAGGGGCCGAGGCCGCTAGTTCAATTCTTACAGAGCCTGACCCCAAGGAGGGTAAAAACAAGTGGGGCAAGAGAGGCAGTGGGTCCCGGGCACCTGACCTGGCAAAAGACCTGAGCTCAGAGTCTGTGTCAGGCTCAGTTTCTGAATCACACACTGACACAGTCACAGCTGCACACTTAGACCCAGTAACTGCTGAGCCTCAGGACCAGGCTGTGGAGACAGCCGATGAGCCTGATGCCTCGCAGGCACGTAAGTTCTCTGTCGATGCTAATCGGGAGAAAGCGAGGCCCCAGAGAGAGTCAGCAGGTGAGCACTGGTCACAGACGGAGACTTTCTGTAAAATCCAAATAAAACCACAAAGGAAAGTACAATGTTCACCCACTTAAGAGCAATGAAAATATATTCTGCCTTGACTTTACATCAGTTCTGCAATAAGTACAAATACTCATGCTGTTCTTTTTTTAAGGTAAGCCACTGTAAAACACCACTACACCTGGGTTTAACTCATGCTTTTCTGGCCGCCACCAACCCCCTGACTTATATATGTTGTGTCAATCACCTCAGGACCTGCCATCCCTCTGATTACCCAGAGCACTTTAACACACAAACACAACCAAAGTAGTTCATGGCAGGAGCCCCTTAATCACACCCTGTCCTCGAAAAGTGGGTCATCCAACCAAGAGAACACTTGTGACCTGAGACCTTTTTGGGAGTGCACTCTGGACTTAATCAGACGCCCACTTCTCAGATGCTTTGACCACCTCCTCACTCCTAATCAGGAGAGGGTATAAAGTTCATGTGACTATTTGTATTTGACAAGCCACTTTATTATGACCATGTTACCTGATCCTGCTTTTTGTGCAGCCCTTTGGCTCCCAGTCACCCCTTTAACCTGGTCTCTGAAATCACTGTGTCCTTTGTTACCATAAATACAGTGTAACAAAAGTGGCCACCTTACACTTTCTGATTGAGTGTATAAAAGAATAGTTTCTGAAATATGCTTATCTGTTCTCTGTATTTTAAATTTGAAGGTAGAGCCACAGCTGGTTGAATCAGAGCTAAGCTCACATTTATGTTTGTTATCTTTCATATTTAGAGTAAAGGCATAACAATTAAAGTATCTGTATCTCCCAAAATCTCAGTCTCAGTGCGTATCAAGGTTACAGATGTGTTGGGTTGGGTTTGACAACATGTTGTTACAGCAGTTGTTCACCTACAACTCTGCTGTGTCCAATAATGGGACACTGAAGCTCTCACAGATCATTAGAGCAGAAGTAGAGCAGTTGTGCAGCAGAGAAAAAAAGGCTTGGGAATTAAAAGTATCAAATCTTTTGTAGCGCTTCAGTTTCCCATTAGATCACTCTTCGAGCTGAGGTTTTGTGGTGTTAATTTGAGATCTGTGCCTCAGCCTCTCCTGCTCCACCCTATGGCATCACCGTCTTGGAGTGCGTGCGCGACTCCATGGTGCTGGCCTGGAAACAGCCAACCTTCATCGGAGGCGCTGACATCACTGGTTACTTTGTGGATTACCGTGAGGTCATCGATGGCGTGCCGGGAAAGTGGCACGAGGCCAACATCAAGGCTGTCAGCGAGAGGGCCTACAGGGTGGGTTGATATGAAAAATTAATTGAAAGTCTGAAGTTACATGTACTGAATGAGCAAAAGAGAATCCGTTTGTTTCTTTGTCCTCAGGTGTCTGACCTGAAGGAGAATAAGAAGTACCAGTTCCAGGTGCGAGCAGCAAACATGGCAGGTGTCGGCATCCCATCGCTGCCCAGTAAAACCTTCCTGTGTGAGGAATGGACCATTGCTGTCCCAGGTTGGTTGGAACCTGCGTTTTACCAACAGAGTCTGTTGGTGAAACACATGCTGCCTCCACTCCCTTCCCCCCACCCACAACTTTGAAAATGAGTAAGTTAAAAGAGTAAGTAAAAAGGGTTTGTTATTAGTCCGCCAATGTCTTTCTGGGTGTCTACTTTGGGCTACAGGACCTCCACATGATCTGCAGGTTAGAGAGGTGCGGAACGACTCTCTAGTATTGCTATGGAAACCACCTGTGTACCAGGGCCGTGATCCTGTCAATGGGTTCTACATTGACATCAAGGAAGCGGATGCACCAGAGGAGGCGTGGAGAGGAATCAACACCAAAGCCATAGAGAAGATGTACATAAAGGTGGTCATCAGGAATGCATTTCTCTGAGGGGTTCACAGGTGTCAGCAGGTGTCAGCAGGCAGCTGATTCATGAGTTG
>VUQJ01002321.1:6516-22596 GCA_015108635.1 Andinoacara biseriatus | reverse complement strand
GGCTACATTTTGTCATGCATCGGCTGTGTGGCAGGCAGGGATGAGGACCTCAATGTAGGACACTGGGCACGGACGTGAACATAAATAGTTTTATTACTGGAAGACAGAACAGGAACAAAAGCAGGAGTCGGGCGCAGGAGCACACAGCGGGAGGAAAATACTGAAGACGACACGACAAGGGCTAAACACAGACTGGGCACTTAAATACACACACTGAGGAATTAGGGAACAGGCAACAGGTGGGGGCAAGGCTGAACATAATTAACCAGACGAGACAAGGGGAAGCAAAACTGAACATGACAGACAGGGACCAAAAGACTATCAAAATAAAACAGGAAGCCAGAGGGGGAACAAAGACGTGGACCTGACACATGGAAACACAAGGAACTAGAAATAAACTGAGGACTAATGGACATTAGAAATAAACAGAAACCAAAAGAACACAAAACACTGGGCCAACGGCCCAGGACCATGACAATGAGAGTCTTGACACTTTTTTAATGATCTTTTTTCTCTATTATGTTGTTTTACTGCTTCTATTGTTTTGTTCTTTTAGTTGTACAGCACTTTGGTCCATGTTTGATATTTTTATTTGTGCTTATAAATAAAAAGATTTTTAGTTATTTGACCTTTAGGTGTTTTTTTATTATTCTGTGTTTGATTTATATTTGAGTTGGAATCCTGCAGATTTGTCCATGGCTAGCCAATAAACTGATCAGGTGCAAAATATGTCACAGTAGTATTAAACCCCATCTCCAGTGCATATGCTGCGGTGTGCGATCAAGTGTCCCATCTCATCTTGTTGTTTGTGAGCTGTGAGCTGTTATCACCATATCATATGTCTCTAACATATGGAGTGTGCTCAGTCATACAGAGTGTAATTTCTGCTTCGCATCAAATTTTTCTAAGGCTGAACAACACAGAGGATGTCGATCTGGTGAACACAACAGCCGTGTCCATTCATAATGCATCACATCTTACTGTTTAAGAATTCACACAGCCTCATTTCTGCTTTAACAGCTGGCATGATGTCACAGCTTTCATTTAGCTGCCGGGGGCCAAACTCTGGCAGAGAACAGAGAGCAGTCCAAGTTTGGGCAATCACCTTCCATTATTCAAATATTTGTCAGGAAAAAAGCATGTTCATTTGCTCAGTGCCGCGAGGTCAGATTTAACCTTTGGCTCTGCTGCTGATTTCCTTTTACTGAGAGAAGGAAACTATCAGTATGTAGCAATTCCCACAGTGCTTGAAGAAGGATCAAGAGGGTGTTTTTGTATCTGATTGATGATATATTTCCTGAGAACAAAGTTTCCAGGAACTTTGATTTCTTAAGTTAGCTCTGACGATAAGGAAGCTCCGTGAAGTTGGGTCATTTTTTTGTTAACTGGAAGCAGGAGGCTAATGGCAACAGCTGTCCAACTATTCAACATGAAATTATTGATTCCATACTTTTTATGCAGCTCTTATTTGCTCTAAGCCATTCAAAAGTCAAAAACCTGATGACGATTTGTTCACGTTTGCTATACACTGCTAGATAACTGATTTTGAGTGTGCATGTGTTGGCATCATCTGCTTGCGAGTAACAAGGAAATGATCTCAGAGCTAACTTGAAATTTCAATTTATTAATTGGAAATTTGGAGTTATGGATAGGAATTATTTTTTTCTTTCAGTGGTGAAAGCAAGATTCCATAATTTTTATATCTGTAGGATCTGATCTACTATGACTTAAACTATCTATGAATGGTTTCTTCCTTTCAGATGGAGGCCTTAAGATGAGGCCTGTATTGACGTACAAAAAAAAAAAAGTAACTTGGGATGAACACCACAAAGGAATGTACAGAGGGTCTCTCTTTGGGCTCTCTTACTCTCCAAATAAGGAACTGACCATACATCCATGTGGTAAACAGTTTTATGATTGGTTGAAACTGTTCTTCTACCTATATATGGTAAGAGTCAGGAATGTGGGGGTTTGGCCAGAAAGAACAATTTATAACAGGGGTATTCAACTCCAGGCCTCGAGGCCTCTTGCAAGTTTTAGATGGATCTCTGCTTCAACACACCTGAGTCGTCCTACAGCTTTCCAACCATTTCGCATCTGGGCCGAGTTTCGCAGCTGGTGGTGGTCTGGGTGATCATCGGCCTACTTAAGTTGGAGGACCACGTGCACTCGACGCCGGATTGTCACTCACCTCCCAGTTAGTAGCCACCTGCTCTCCAGGCCATTGCTTGAGTGACCACCAGAGAGCAAGGGCGAAAAAGGAGGAACTAAGGAGGAAAGCTTGTCATACCCCTTCGGATATTGGCACAAAATGGCAGCACACTTGTTTTAACAATAAAACCACAGAAGTCATAATGACAGAGAGATGAGGACGGAGACCTGGTCCCCCTGCATGCAGACCGTCCAAAAGACCCTGGGCAAAGGGAAGTGGCATTTGGCTTTTGACAGCAAATAGATTATTCAGACTCAGCAGAGACTGGTATTTAATGGGTTTTGATACAAAATTATTTGATTGCCATATAGTATGTGTGGAAATCTCATTTTTGATGAAGGTGGCGTTTAAGGGTTTTGGTATCTGAACTCTTGCCTCTTGTTTGTACCAGTGCTTCTACCATAAAAAGGTGGCAATGATGCACCTAGAAACTGCCTGCCAACAAATGAAGTTGACCAGTGAAGTCCAGTGCAAACAGTATCAGGGAAAGCTGGCATGTTGTCTCAAATGAAACTACTCTACTGTTCAAAGAAAAATGAAAACATTCCTAGTGAAAATCAAACAGTATACAGTATGTCCTTGAAATCTCTACTTGAGCCCCAGTGGATTACCTTTGGATTAATTTTAATTGCAATGGCTCCAAAATTACAACAAAATGCTCAGAGTTGCACAATAAAGTTGTCATTAGTCTGACTTACCCATAGGCCAGAGTATGCTGAAATTGTAATGCCAAAGTGCAACCAGAAATTCTCAACACTTTTAGACAAATTAGACATCAATAAAAAAATCACATACATTCATATTGTAAAACTTGTAACCAACTTTATTCTTACTTTGCTCTCATCTGAGCTATGACTTCATCAACAATCATGTTCATGTGTTTCACTAACAGCTGTGCTTTCTTTGAAAAAAAGCCTTGAACCTGAGAAAAGTTGTGAAGCGGCATCACCAGTCTGCTGAGGCTGAAGAAGGAGTTATATTTACTGTGTCATAATTTCAACCTTCCATAATGCAATTGGACAGACATCTGTGCAGTTTAGGTCAAAGTTAGATTTGGTTTAGTTTTGGGTGACTAAACTTGTGGAAAAGCAGAACTGGCCCTGGCTTAATAACATTATGTTGTAAATACATAATGCAAAAGACACAAAAGAAGCTGTAATTCATCACTGCGAGGCTGCAGTTAAATTTTAGGCTATCATTACTGTAACCAGGTACCCAATAATAACCTACTGCTATTGTGAAACAGTGTTTTTGAGTCTCTCCTCTCTGTCCCCCATCGTACAGTTACAGACATTATATTTCAAACAAAATACAGTACCACTCAAACGTTTTTCCACACTGGGTAAGTGCATACAAACCTTTGACTGGTACTTTATATTAACTGTTACATTGACACTGATATCAGACTGATCTCTTCGATACAAATCTTGAAAAAAAGACTGTTTCAGTGACTTAATCTGTCACCCTGTCTGCACATTTTATCATTATATTTGTGTCTCAGACTGAGCCCTTTCATTGTTTCTTCAAAATATCCACCCTCATTAGTGCTTCACAGAAAAGTCACATTGGCAAGGTCACAGTTGCCCTGGCAACACTAATCTGGCAAGAAGATGCTGAAAATAATGAGAAGACCTGTCAGAATAACATCAGCTGTACCAGGAAACTAAGAGATAAAAACTTTTTCAGGAGTAAAACATTGGAGAGGACATGAGAGGAGATATCGGCAGGATAAACTTGAACTGCCACATGTCACACAGTTGGTCTGTCTGAGCTCTAATCTTACAGAGGTGGACAGCATAGATGAATTATGGACTGTAATACTGTATTGATGTACAAGGTGCAAGCATAAAACCATACCAATTTAAATTTGTCTGATTTTCCCTTCATAGTCCTCTGCTTGGGTAGCACTGCACAGTTTTCAGTGCTGCAGTTATTTTCACATCTCTCCATGGTTGAACCATTTTAACCACTTGCACTTGTGCATCTGTGACTGTCCACTGGATTTCCTTCCACCCTTAAACTTGGCTTGAAGAGGACAATGTTAAAGGGAGCCAAATCTGGTAAGTGGGTCCCGGTGAGGCAAACTTCAATCAGTGTGCTGATTACCAATAGACAATATCTTGTCTAGATGCTTTATGATGATTGTTTTCCCTGACATTTGGACCCTGCACAACAACCTACATGGTGACCAGATCCCAAAAATTTAATGAGGTGAAGAGTATGTTTTTGTGGGACAATATGGGATACTTTTAATCCTGATAGATACTTTGAAATTTTCATATATCTACCCATTAAAAAAAACCTATACAATTTATGGAGGTTACAGGTTTGGCACAAGCCTGTACAAGGACAACTTTCTCTTAAATGAAGCTCTCTCACTAAGTAAAAAGGCAAGCGGAAAAAAGAGATTAGCTTTTGCTCTTATGGTCTTTTACAATTATTCATTCAGTTTCAATTTTCTATTTCAGTAACAGTTAAAATTTTAACTACTAATTAACTGTTGGTTTCCACTGGAATGCATGAGTAGATTATTTTGAGTTTTTTGTCTTATATGTATTGTCATATTTTCCCCTATGTAAAATTTAAAAATAGCTCTGGCAAAAAAGGCAAACTCAGAAAATCTCTTCAGTTTCATCCAATTGTATGTAGCCTACCAGTCTTTATATGCTTTCTTTTTCTTTTTATCTGCTACTTTCCATCATATTCTGCCACATTTGTAGACAGCTTCCATAATTGGCAAATTAAACTGCTTTTCACCAATGATTGTCTCAATATGTTGGATGAGGAAAAGCTGATAAAAATTATGCAGGCCTAAAAAAAAAGTCATACCTGGCCATCCAAGGTGCACACCACTAAAACGAGTATGCTTGCAGTTCTGATAAACTGCCTTTGTGCTCGGGCACTGGGGACTGTACTATTGAAACTTGATGTTTGGTCACTGAGTTGTACTATATAGAGACTCGACTCTCTGTGTCAGATGTGCTAACAGGTAACCCTTCGTGACCGACAAAAAACAGTGAACAAACTGTTAAAAAACTGTTCTTGAAGCATTTTCCTTCAGATGACATGCAGCCAATCACAGCAGCATGTGTGAAGCAGTGGTTTAAAAAGTGGGTATGCACTATATGCAATCAGGGGCGCCGCACGAGGGGGGGTGGGGTGCCAAAGCAATGCGGGGAAATTATTTCTCTAGTCGGCATTTTCTGTATTTAACAGCTGTGCATATGATATGATCAATAACAGAGGCACTGATTAGGCAACCCCTGTGCTCCTTCACCTCCCCCCTACTCTCACACACACGCACACAAAAAAACAAAAAAAAACTTGAAATTGCAGGCAGGTTATGGATGCTTAAAAATGTGTCTGCATATACCTCAGAAAGTATAAAGCTGCGCTCCTGGTGTGCAGCTACACATGTTGTGGCTTCCCTGATACACAAACTAGACTTCCATAGTAAGTACACGCAGCTTTTTTTTCTAACCCTTTGCAATCAGGAATTTCAGTTCGGACTTTTAAACATCCAGTTTTTATTTTAATTAATGACCACAGACCACATGGTGGATTGCACTGGTCTTTATTATATTAAGCATATTTTATCATTTATGCAGTCGTGTATTGTGTTGAAAATGTCAGTAGTCAAAACTGCTGCTGTTTTTACCCAGATTTGATGTCTTTTTGTGGTGATTTTGAGTTACGTACCACTTTATTTTTTCATTTGGCATGATGTGTTATTACTGTGTTCAACACACCCTTCTAGAATTCCAATACATTCCACAGGAACAGAGCTGAGTGTCTTCATCTTACAGTAGGTGTTCTTGAAACAGGATCCCAACTCTCAGTGGTTTAGCAAATCCCAGAGTTGGGATTAGGTTGTCCTAAAAACTTCTTGAAAAGGGTTCAGTTGATTCAATATGCTGCAGTGACACAGAATGCCAGACAACAACCTGCTGCTTAATGTCAGCAAGACCAAGAAGCTCATTGTGAACTACAGGAGACAGGGTGGAGGGCACACCCCTATTTACATAGAATGGGCAGAGATGGAGAGAGTCCGCTGCTTTAGGTTCCTGGGACATCAGTAAGGATCTGAGTCTGGTTCCTCCATACCATTCTTCCTTTTGAAAAGGAGTTTTTCCTTCCTACTGTTACCAAGTGCTTGCCCACAGGGGGTAATTTTGATTTTAGATTTTCTCTGTATTATTGTCGTGTCTTCACCTTACAATATAAGTGCCTTGAGGTAAGTGCCACATAAATAAAAGTGAACTGAATATGGTTTCCCACTTTCCTTGTGGTTGGTTTCTTTAGCTAATTCTTAGCTAATTTTGCTTCACTTTTGATTGCTTCATATCTGCTTGAGGCTATTTTGTTTTGATTTTTGTATCCTTGATATCATTTTGCTGTTTTAGCCTTTGTGTGTCTCTTTTTCCTTTAACCATCTGTACCCCATACATGCCAATTACCCCATTTGGACAGCTGGGCTGTTTCTACTACTTTGTGTATAAAACATTTTTTGTCCACACCATATTTTAATGATATCAACACAATGAATCAGGAATAAAAATATATGTGACAATTAAATATTTTACAATATTTTACATTTTTACCAAGTCACCTCAAACACTATTTAGTGAGTGTAGGCTGTCAGATCACTGATTGCCTCATAATGGCTTCTGTGGAGCATCTGCAATTATTTACTCTGGAGGAGGCTGTAAAACTTTGAGCTCAACTCTGTACCATACCAGCACTGAGGTGAGCTGCTGAGGATTTCCAGAATTTGTCCGTCGGTGTTTCTGTTTTGTCAGCTACTGTTAGCCGGCGTTGTCCATGACTCAGACACTCAGAGAATAAACTCTCATATGATGTGAGAATGTAATCAACTTTTTTCAGAGGGAAAGTGGGATTTTTAGGACACATGAGCTTAACATTAGCTGGCATAATGTTAGCTTATAACCAGCTGTTATTTAGCCAGTTCTTATGAGCCAACAAATCTGCTGAAAATCAGTAATTGTGACAATATCTTGAATAAATAAGCATCTTTATGCACAATTTTGTCTGTTAGGTTTGAGGTGAGCAGGAGGAGGATGACGTGGAGATGAGGGAGGAAAGAGAGCAATGGTGGAGGAGGCGGATGAGGAAGAGAAAGAGATAATGAGAAATGAATGATGAACTGTACAAATCTTAAATTGTCATATATCGTTTAAAATAGCTACTTGTGGTCTGTAAATTAAAACAAACTTCTGATTGAGACTTTACAGCAGTTTACAACGATATTTAGAATGTAAATCAGATTTCCTTTTAGTATTCTTAGGTTAATGTGCTTTTGTGGTCATATTGCATATCTTTGTGGTATCTTTATTTTATTACTCATTGGAGTCATTTTTATGTTTCTTTGTGATCATTTTGTGCCTCTCGAGTTTTTTGTTTGTTTGTTTTTTTTAGTGCTTGTTATCATTTTGTAGTTGTTATATGACTGTAAGTTTATTTCAAGTTTTTCCAAAGAGAAAAATTGCAGGAGTTTGTGCATTAACATTAATGATTGCAGTCAATAGTCTACTCACTGTGGCTCACATGATTAGCTTTTTGCTCTTCCCTCTATGAGGTTTTCTGTGTTTAATAAACCACACCGTCATTTATCATTTATCACACACTGATGTTAGAGCAGCTCCCGGCTGATGCATTAATTCAGGCTCTTCCTTGGTAATCTGCAGAACTGCTAGAGTCAACCTTCTTAACAGGGTGTACAAACTCCAGCATACCACTGAATTATTGACAAGGGCCTAGTGTTTCCAGCTGTCAGCTGTGGTTTCCTCTGATATCAGATCAATATGTTTCAGACCAAACAGGTACTCAGTAACTGCAGTGTGTTCAAACATAGTCGCTCCGAACCTTTGTCCCTAGGCTGCACTGGTGAAGGTTATACCAGGTAGTTTTTTTTCTTTTTTAAATATTTTATATGCCTATTCAGTTGATTTCGACAATTTGGCATGTACAAAAGGAGTGCCAGTTTGTTTCAGTTTGAAACACTTCCTGTTTCTGGCATCAGCAAGACCACAGAACAGAGCAGCGATCAGTGACAACAGATTTGGCAGTGATTAAGTCTCATATAGCATGAAATGGAGGAGTGTGGGGCAAGGTTACTATAGTTAATGAATATGAACAAAATAACAAAAACCAACTACTGACAGATATTTTTTGGATGGATCTGACACCTCCAGCAGTATGTTATGAATTTGCATGGCAAGCTTTATAGGTGGCATCTATAATGGCCCCATGAATATATGAATCAGTTTGTAAGGTATCCCTTTTTGTATATGGCACAGAAGAAACAGACAATGTTTCCTGTGTGATTGTCATGGATTTCGCACAAAGGACCCAGAGGAAAGATTTTTTTAAATATTTATTAGTTTGACAAACTAGGAGAGATGAAAGTAATGAATGAATTAGTTTGTTGGCTTAGGCTGCTGACCGCGCGCACACACTGTCACCAGTCTCTGAAAGCAGGCGAGGTCTGCTTTCAGAGACCCTAAATAGTCCACCTTGATCTGCACACATTAGCAACAGGCGAGTGACGAGTAACCAACAGCAAGTGAGTAATTGACCAGCGGGTGGAGCGTCTAGGAGAGACCCACCTCTGCACAAAGGTAAGCAACTACAAGGCACGGCCACACAACACACAGCAAACCAGCCAGGAGGGCTCAGGGACCATGACAGTTCATCTTTCAAGTCAATTTCAAGTCATTTCCAGATTCCTCAGAAATCTGAACGAAAAGGGAAATATGCTAAACATTCTAAACACCTAAATATAGCTAAAAAAAACTGCTCTAAAATGTCAGGTAGCTCTTTTAAAATGTAAATGACCAGATTGAGATTGAGATTTGTACATTGCATCATCTATTTCTCATTATCTTTCTCCTCCTTCTCTTCTTCATCTGCTTGCTCCACAGCTCGCCTCCCTCACCTCCAAGTCATCCTCTTCCTGCTCAACACAATCCTCATCTCCTGAACTGAAGTCAGGACTCTAACACACCAAAACATACACAAAGATGCAAATTTACTCCTGATATTATCACATTTATTGATTTTCAGCAGATAAGATGTGGACCCCCCCCACACACACACACACACACACACACACACACACACTCAGACACATATAATGCCACCCAAAGATAGGCTTGACTGTCCTAACAATCCCACTTTCCCTGTGATAAACAGTTTGATTACATTCTCAACATGTATTAAGTTTATTTGCTCAGTGTCTGAAGGAAGTTTCAGTAACACCAGCTAACAGCAGCTAACAGCAGCAAAAATATAACCCCTTACCTGCAGAGATTCTCAACAACTCACCTCAGTCATTGGACAGAAGTAACCGTCACTGACTCATTGACTCATATCGGACTCCTTTCATAAAGTCTTACAGCCACTAATCTAGAAAATCTCCATTTAGTCTGGAAAAAATGCTTTTAGCTGTTTTAAAAAAAATAATAAAGCCCTCCGTAAAGCTAGGACATCCTACTATTTCATTGCTGATTGAAGAAAATGGGCGAGGTTTCTTTTCAACACTGTATACTCTTTTTATTTATAGCCCTAGGTTTTGGTACTTGTTTAGTTCTGTTTATGGGTGCTGTTTAGAGTATGTTATATTTCCTGAGTCCCTGTGTATTCGTGCCTCCATTGTTTTTCTGTGTCTGGTTTTGTTTCCTTCTCTCTGTTCTGTCCTTTGTGTCTCCAGTGTTAAGTCATTCCCATCTCCGTATTGTTTATTGTCTGTCTCTGTCAAGTTTGCATGTTTTAGTTCTGGCAGTGTTTTCCTGTCTTATTCATTCATGTGCATTGTCAGTGTGCCTGCCTCCCAGTGTTTCCATGGCTACTTCCTGTTTGACTTTGCCAGCTCCTGGTATCGTGTGATTTGTCTTCAGTTTTACTTCCCTTGTCTCGTTAGATTCCATTCACCTGTTCTCCCCTGCTGTCTCCACTGTCCCTGATTACCTCATGTGTATATATTCTTGTTCTCTCCTTGTTCTTTGCCGTGTCCTCATTTATGGCTCCCCTCACACAGTGTGCTCTTTCTGTTTTAGTTTCTTCATAGATTATTTCTGGCTCCAGTCCACCCTGTCTATATTTTTTCTCTGTATTTTTTCCCTGTTACTAAAAGTTGAGATTAAGTTTACTCCTCATCTTCCGAGTCGCCAACCTCAGCTGATCCGTGTCATTTATACTTGTTCTCTCCGATCGATATTCAGCCTATAATTAGCTAAGACAACTGGATCAAGTAATGGCTTTTTAAGTAATGATTTAATTACTGCCAGCTTAAAGGCCTGTGGTACTTAGCCTATTAATAGAGATTGATCATATTTAAGATCAAAGTATTCATTAATAGTACGACTTCATAGATCTTCTTGTAGTAACTTTTGTTTCCAATTGATCTTTGAGTTAACTTTAGTAGTTACTTCCTCTAAACCATCAATGTGTTTATTAGACCCCAGTCCTACAAGACTGCTAAAAGAAGAGCTTGAAGAAGTCCATAATTACCTCTTCAAATGACTTGCTCAGAACAATAGGCTTAGCTAATTTTATCCTGTAATTCTGTATCTTATTATTTGAATAAATACGTGCTGCAGCATTAGATGGTAATGTGACAGAAAATCCATAAGTCTTGTCCATCATTTCCTCAGGCTCCAGGGTTTAAAGTGAATTAACATATTGCACACGCTATTTGAATTTAAAGTTACCATTTTCTGGGGTTTCACCTTGTGCAATGTGTTTTCTCATTATCTTTGTTCAGCTCACTTTGCACAAGATCCTGGATCACCTTTACGTCTTTGCAAGTTAACAGTTATTTCCACATTCTGCCCTGAAAGCTTCTGTGTTAAGATGTCTGCATCCATTTGAACTTTTAATCCATGCCTACTTGGAAAATACATGTTACATGCTGTGTGGCAGGTTAGGACCCCAGAATGCAGACTCCAGAGACAGAATGTAAACTCAAGAAAACCTCAGCTTTATTGTTGGAGACCACAAAAAATAGCAGAACAGATTACAAAATCACTAGATGCACGGAGAAACACAGAAGGAGAGCACACAGCAGAAACAGAAGACATCAACAATGCAAAGACCTGACACAGAACTGATGGGAACACATACAATACATACAGTACACACCAGGAACTGGGCGGATGGGAGGGAAACACAGGACACAAAACTAAACCTAAAGCACAGGGACCAGAGCTGGGGCACAAGAACCTGATAAACAATAAGCACACAAACGTCCACAACCAAAGAACACATGGGGAATCAAAACCAGGAGCCCAACACAAGGAAAACAACATAACACATATAACAAAATGTCAAAACAAACATAAGACGCTGGGCCTGAGGCCCCGGACCATGACATTGGGATCAGTGTCCCAGGTTTGAAGTAATGCTATACTCTGATTAAAAAGTGTTCCTTCAATTTTTTCTTAGCGGTGTATATGCTGTTATCTTGCTCTCTCTCTCACACACACTTCATTAGAGTCTCTGATGATTGTCAGCCTACACAAGGCATACAAGTCTTCTGACTACACACCAGATTGTCAAAACAAGACATTTTCTAGTGAGGAAAACAAAAGTGAAAAACAAACCTAATTTTTACTACTAACATTACTACTCTCGTGCCTATGTCAGCACATAACCGTGTGAATGTAAAGTGCTTTAAACATCAGTAACATATTTGGGTAACAGCCTGTAACTAAGGGTGGAATTCCCCTGGAATTAACTGGAATTTCTGTGTATTTCACCTGAAGTTAAATTGAATTATACTTACCTATAAATAATTTGTGGAAGATCCACTATAACAAGGGAGCAATAATTCAAGTTTTTACAAGAAAGAAACAATTATACTGTAAGTTATTTTAAGTAGTACATAAATGTTTTTTTGTTCAAAAGTTATTTTAAGTAGTAAATGGTAAATGGACTAGCTCTTATATAGCGCTTTTCTACTCTGTCTGAGCACTCAAAGCGCTTATACAGCACGTTTACATTCACCCCATTCATACCCACTCATACAAGCATATGTAAGGAAGCTAAGTGCTTAATGTCTAACATTCACACACATTCACACTCCAGTATCTTGCCCAAGGATACTTTGGCACGCAGCCCGGAGCAGCCAGGAATCGAACCCCTGACCTTCTGATCAGGAGGTGACCTGTACCTCCTGAGCTACAGCCACCCAAGTGTGTAATTTCCATGCATTTTAGTGGGAAAAACAAAAAATTGCGATCATAAACTGTAAATAAACTGTAATCACAGGGGTGCAATACCATTTTTTACTTCATTTTAAACAGTAACAAATGAAATTAAAATTAATTAAATAAACAATTAAAGGCTTATTTTGGGACCTCATTAGACTCCTTTTAAAACAAGATGAGTTTTTAAAGTTTTTTTTTAAAAACTCTATGAACTTCATTGTTGTTGCGTTGGTCTCTAGCAGATTGCTGCAGTTTCCAGCAGTTTGCATGTAAGATGCTAATGGTGAGACCTATAGGTTAAGCAAGGCTTCGTTTACTGAGTAGTTTATTAATTTATTCCATTTAAAATCTTATTTAACTTGCCAATAGAAATGGATTGAAATCAACAAATTCAGTTAAATATATTGTATAGCAGACAAACACAGTGATATTTGAGAAGTGAAATGAAGTTTATAGAAAGTGTGCAATAATTATTTCAACAAAATTAGGCAGGTGCATACGTTTGGGCACCCTTGTTGTTTTATTGATTTGAATATCTTTAGCAATAATTATTAGAACTGGCTATAATCAATTTAATGACAGTTTCTTCAGAATAGTTAAAATAGTTCTCCGTTCATGAAACAGCTGTAACAATACATGGTTTACTCCTAATTGACTCAGAGGGCGCAGCAAGTCTTGCGCCAAAGCATGGAAAACCTTTGGACTAAGAAAACTGAGAAATATTACAACAGTTGCCATCAGAAATGCAAAAGTTCAACATTTTTTATTGAAACATCAAATATCCTCATTAATCCCCAGAGGTTCTGGAATACCAGTCCTTAATTGGAGACAATTCAGAGCTTCCACCATCCAATGTGAAGGATTCATAATCACTGATAAAAGAGAGCTGCTTAATTGTTTTACTGGATATTTTATTTCTGCCAGATCCATGTTTAAGTCCACAAACCTCCCCTGCTGTTTGTCCAGAAAGTCAAATGAGGGTAATACAACCTTTTGATTTTAAATATGAAACCATTTTGGAGGTGCACAATACCATTAAATCTTTAGACTCCAAAGTGTCTGCAGGGTCATGACTTTTTGGAGCCATATTTTTTAAAGTTGGCAGTTGATTTTATTGCACCACCCATAATTTATCTTTTTAATCTCTATCTGGACTGGTGAAATCCCAGCTGTACGTGCTCCCATTGTTTAAAGGGAGTGGCGGGACAGAGGTAAACAGTTACAGGCCCATCTCTAAACTGTCTGCAGTTATTTTATTGATGTTTTATATATATGGATCTCTCCAAAGCATTTGACATTGTTGATCACAACATTATGAAGCAGAGGCTAATTAAAATAGGACTCAGCTCAAGCAGTTGATCGGTTTGGAAATGATCTGTCAAACAGATCCCGGTGCATTCATTATTGGTTAAAGCTCACAAACCCCAACACCAGCAGAGAAAAACTACAGTTTGCATTCAGAAAAACTGGAATTTCCAGTGTACAATTGGGAAGTGACACACAGGTTAAGGAACTATTTGTTTTTTGACCCCTTTGTGACAGCATATAGCAATAATAACCCTGTCACTCACATTTTGAGCACAGCTAAACTGAATGCAATTTGACATCGGGTGTCTGACCTGGCTGATTTCAATATAATTCTGAAATACCAGCCAGAAAGAAACAATACAGATGCAAACTTCCTATCCCATACAACTGTGTGTATGGACTTTTACATGAGTGAATGTACAGAACAGTGCTTTCCTCAAGTATTAGGTGCAATAATTAGAGCAGCAGAGACACAAAAAGGGACTGTTAGATGCACTGGGTCTCACCTGCAGTCCACACATTCAGGAGATAACTGCACATTATGAGCCAGACATAAGAGTGAAACAGACTGAGTTGTTGCGACCACACCTTCAGGATTCTGCAATATCACATGTCCTCCACCCGAAGAACTCTGGAGGGAGACCAAAAAGGTAGGCTCATAAAGAAACTACTGAAGTTAAGTAACTTTTACATGAATGGAGCAGACTGGAGATATCCAAGGAAAGCCTGCAGACAGCTGCAGAAATATTTAGGCATTGTGAAATCAAAAACAACTCCCTAGGGGAACCCAACAGAAAGATTTAATCATACCTTGTTATCAATAATTGCTAATAACTGTACTACCAGTAAAGCCACTGGGTATTCTCCCTTTACTTGCTTTGTGGTTGAAATTCCCATCTGCAAATCAATCCGATCTATGGAACAATAATGAGGAAGGGTGTAACTCTCACCAGGCGTAGGCTCAAAAATGGCAACAACAGATGAAAGAGGCATATGATATTGCATCAAAAAAACATCCAAATGTCCACAGTAATAGGGAAAACATACTATGATCAAAAGAGGTAGAGTCCAGTGGTCTCACCAGGTGATAGGGGCCTTGTGAGGAATGTGTCAGAGCAGGGAGGGCCTGGTAAACTTTGCTCATGCTAGAAAGATCAAATACATATTTTGGCCTCACAGAAAGCTGAAGGCAGCCCATGTATGAGGTGAGGCCTGAACATGGCACAGGAAAGATCAGAATCCTCCATCGCAACATGCTGATGTCTCTTGAGGAGCCAGCACAGAGTCAAGGGAAGGGAATCCCGTTTTAAGCAAAAGGCAGTATGCCAAAGTACATGAAATACCAGAGGACCCAGTGAGCTCAGACATGGAGGAACAATAGGGTTGGATGACACCACCACCAGTCTGGAAAACGTGATTCACTACAGACACTCCTGTGGCTCACTTTGTTACTGTGTTTTTTGTTTTGTTTTTTTAAGTGCTATACTATACTGAATTGTTTTTTTCTCTATAAACAGTTGCAGTGACCCTTGTTTGATCATAACTGAACCAAAACAAAGATATACAGTATACAGTATATAGTCAATGATTTGGTATGACCCTCTAAGGGTGTTATGCATATTGAAACTGGCCCCCTAGTCGTGCAGTATAGGGTTTGGCAAGATAAACTGGACTTATACCAGATTAGATCTGGGTTTAGGCAAGATTACATTGGGTTTGGAACTCATTGGACTGGGTTTAGGCCACTTTATAATGGCCTAGAACATGGTACACTGGGTTAAAGCCAAGCCAAATTGGATCTGTAGATAAGATGAAAAGACATCCTTATGAAAATGAGTCAGCAAACTCCAAAATTGCACCCCACTAAATTTGTTGCAAAATAAATGAAGCAAATCAAATGATTCAGTCTCTGGAGCTCATGAAGAGCATAAATTTATGAGTGTTTTTCCTCATCATAATCAGATGATGTTCTTTCTAATGTCAACATTTCTATTCATGCCTACATGCACACACTGCAGACATCTGCTACAACTCGGAGCTGTGTCACATCCAGAAGTTTGCTGATGACCTGGGGTGTATCAGGGATGACCGAGAGGAGGAGTACAGGAGCCTGGTGAGGGACTTGGCTGTCTGGTGCCACAGGAACCACCTGCAGCTCAGTACCTCAAAGACCAAGGAGCTAGTTATTGACTTTAGGAAGTCCAGACCAGTTCAAATTGAGGGAGTTGAGGTAGAGACTGTAGATTCCTATAAGTACCTTGCTATGTGGCTGGACAGCAAGCTAGACTGGACGAGAAACACAGAACATCTGTACAGGAAGGGGCAGAGCAGGCT
>VUQJ01002316.1:0-11720 GCA_015108635.1 Andinoacara biseriatus | reverse complement strand
AAAGCACTGTGCTTGACATGGACAAGGAGCAAACAATGACCAGAACCCATCAACTATGTACTGTATATTAGTAATTAAGGGGCAGAACCAGCCTGCAGTCTTGTGTCCAATCTCTTTGTCAGAGCTCACATTGAAGCTTCCATTTGTATCCTCTGTCTTCAGGTCATTAATGCTCACAGAAGCTGTAACATTTAATTAGGGAGACATTATTAGTACAACACAGGCCCAGTGTGCAGCAGAGAGAAATTCTCAAACAGCCCCTAACTGAATATTACATTTACAGCCACATGGAGTTATGGGGGGGAAAGGTTAGCAGAAACTTGTAGATAAACAAATTAGCTCGTCCCTTTGTACATTATTTGAATTTTGGAAAGACCAGAAGAAAGGCTTATTAGAATAAATAAACAGCCCTGTAATAGCTTGTGTTCCTCCTGTGCCTTCCCCCAACTCCCTGCCGATTTCCGCCATATACTATAATCTGCAGTGTCTGCGCTGCACATCAAAATGAAGAGTCACTGATCCATTCAGTGATTACACAAACAAACAGACAGGAAAATATCAACAAACTGCTGAAAATTACAAAACGGAGAAGAAATGAGAAGTTTGTACAAATATTATAAAGAGGTAATATTCTGTGGAGTTAGTCAACTGTGAGATGAGGAGATTGTGTGAGTTAAGTGAGTGGGAAGGTGTTGGTAGGAGGAAGGTAGAGAGGCCTTAATGGTAAAGAGTAGCCATGATATCTTCTGCTATACCACATGGACATTAGTCTGGATCTCTCAGCAACAGATGTAATGTTTAGCAGTTACAAAGCAGCAAATAAAAAACTGTAGAATGTGTTATGTTACTGTTTCTAGTCAGTTCTTCTTCAAACATATGAATTACATTGCAGGATTTATGTGAGTTTATCTGTGGGCTAAACAAAGACACACACAGCTTTGCGGATTTGTCTGCAGAAATTTGGTTGATGCAAGATGTGCAGCCTGCTTTACACAGTGAAGACACTGCAGATCTGCAGTGCTTAATAATGATATTTGTGAGTGAATATCTGTGTGCAGATAGGATATGAGAAAGGTCATTCTGTGCATTAATATTCGATGCAGCACAAGGAGGAATGGAAGATGATTTTTCCCTTCAGGAGGCACTTCCTTTGCTAATCGTTAACATAATTATTTTCATTGGTGGTCTTTAAGACATGGCAGTCTGCTACTCCACTGCTTATTCCTCATTGCATATATCATTGGTGACTTTTGCCTGGCTGCCATGGGTAAAATGGGTATTCAAAATAAGATCCACCCTTTAAACAAAGGAGATTCTGATAACAGAAAAAAAACACTCTTTTATAATTAGAATTCTGGAGACATTTTTTTCCCCCTCATAGATTAAATCATTAATTTAAATTTTAATGACACCCATGCAAGGGCCAACCTCTGAACAACAAGTGAGTGTTTGTGTCATTTTGAAAAGGAAAGGTTTATGAATAAGGATGGCATTTCCACGATGCAGTCAAGAATAATTGAATTTTCAAATGTCCTTGTTGATAATTTCCACTTATAAACAGTCACCCCAATCCAAATAGTTTATGCATAGACTTTTTTCTCATTTTAAATGCTTTCTAAATGACTCAAATGGAACATGAGCACAAATCGGTTAGTTGTAGTTTGAAAGGGGTCCCACAGTTCACATGTAATAGCCTTGTTCTGGGCTGTTTGGAAGAGATTAACACTGATTTAAGCATGGCAGCTGCAGATATTGATCCAGACATACCAAGTAGAAAAATGTGCCTGACATGGAAGATGTATTCTTCCCTAAAGATCCCTGCACCAGCTCATCGCAAGCTGTTACTCTCACCGAGAAGAGTAAGAGATGAGAGCTGGGCCGAGAGGGCCAGTAGCCTGAGGCACTAAGGCGTAAAGAGAGAGACCTCTCCTGAATACCTATTCATCACATCGCCATTAGTGTGGCTGAAACACTCAGCTCTGCTGCTCATAACATAACAAGAAATACTGCATTAGATCCCATTTCATAGTTTGACATGACTATCACCACTGCCTGATATATAACAGTACTTCAACCTGCTTGCTTTCCTCACCTAGTTATGCAATGAGATGCAGACATATTTATCATGCAGCTCATCCACACAAACACACATGCACGCACGCACACAAACTCAAAAGTAGATAAACAAGTGCGGACTGTAATCATCATGAGAGCAGGTTTTTATCAGAGCATGGCGCTTTTTTCCCTCCTCCAACAAAAATGCCACTCTACATCAGTTTCTTCTCACATCTTGTCTGTCAACACTCATCCTTCCATCCTGCTGCTTCCCGTGCCTCTCCCTCCCAAGCGACAGGATGCACATGTCATTGTTTTGTCATGGTCATGGCCATATTGATTAAGCAATGTGAAGCTAATTAAAGACAATCTGCAAAAGAGTGTCACTGCCAGTGAGGGGAATAAAATCACAATGACAAAGTGGTAGTTTTCTAATTATTATTCTCCTTCTGGTTTAAGATGGGAGAGATAAAAAAAAAAAAAAAAAGGCTCTCTCTGACTATTTCTCTCTCTATCCCTGCTCACAATCTGAGTTTTCATTTTCAGCAACTCTACTCTGTTTTTCATTGTCTTTTCACTTTCTCTCTCTCTCGCACACACACTCACTTACGAGCCATGCTGCCCTGCTCAGCTACTCCACTGGGCACTAATTCAAACTCAGTTCACATCCTTTCACTTTGTACTGATACTGCCCACCAACCCTGATCAACACAGCAGCTTCAGTTCACAGCATCTGTCTACATCGTGTGTGTGTGTGTGTGTGTCAAAAAGTATGCTCCATTGTGCCCCTCCCCCCCCCATACTCACACAGTAACTTTAATATAATACAGATGCAATATGCATACGCATTTCCAGGAGTATTGCTAAGGGACAAGAGGCAGGGGGCTGCTTTCTTTACAGTAGGTGAAGCACATTTTGTCCTTTGTACAGGATGTCTTTGTGTGTCTGAGGCTGTTATTATTATTATTTTTAAAAATGGTAAATACATTCTTATTTGAATACTCAGGTAAAAATCCAAAATATATCAGATGCCAGGCGTTCATTGAACTGACTCACTTAACTTAAGAAAAGTTGTTCTGCTCTAATAGGCTTATCTAAATCTGAGCTTTCTGATCTATGACAAATTACTGCAAAACACCCAGCATTACATAATTTTTCTACAAGCTTGTGCAATCCATCAATCCACCATATTTATTTCAGGGCATGTCATCAGTGTCCTGAAATAAATCAATGTCCTCTACTTGTAATTGCATTTTACTTATTATTTACTTATTATGATACATACTGAATTTTTCCCATTGTATCTACATACAAATGCATGATGGTCTCTACTTCCAGATGTTGCATTCACGTCCATTACTGCACACTAATGTGTCTATGTGTCCACGTATGTTTTGTAGCTTTGGAGAAATCACAGGGGTTTAGACTTAGCTATCATAATGTAATGCAAGCTGGAGTTCGTTCCACTGGATCATCTTGTTATCTCCCCCTCTCCTGCATGTAGTGTCTTTATCAAAGGACCTCTCTACCTTGCTCACGGTGAGGCTGCAAAGAGTAGTGTTGCCAGCCTGCTTGATATGCAGCAGTGTCTGGTCGCTGCTGGGCTCCCACACCTCCCTGACTGGAGCCTTTAAGCCCTGGCGCAGTCAGAGAGAGAGCCTTCCTCATCAATGGCCCTACTGAGTGGCTGTGACAGTGCCACGTGGAAAACACATCGATTTAATGGTTCCTCCTGCCTTCTACTTCCTCCTCTACTGTGCTGCATAGCTCTCATCCTTCATTACCCAAAATGATCACCCTGCAATTGAGTTAGCTTTCAACATGGGAGGCAATGCTGCCACAGTCACACATGGCAGCAAAGAGGCGATTTGATGGAACAAAGGTAGAAGGGATCATGTGAAGTAGAAGCAGGAAGAGACAATGAACAGAAGAGATGAAAGGGAAGCGAGGGAGAAAGCAAAACAGCACAGTTCATCCAACATTTACTGTCACTTGTTTATCACCTCTCACTTAGTGTCAGTTACTGCTACAGCTCTCTGCTTCATGCCATGAATGTCACCAATTAACTAGGACGTTCAAAGGGAAAACAAAATATACGACTAAAAAGCAGACATGAAAACCAACCGCTTTTAAAAGAAACAAGTTTCCCTGAGAGTGTTGTATGTTGCCTAGCCATATGAATGAGTAGGTAGAGGTAAAACCTATGACTGGTGTTTTAGGATGCATAACACTCTCTTATGTGTTTCTTCCGATAAAAGTAAAGAGATGTGAAGAGCAACGTTCAAGTAGCAGCTTGCCCAATCTGCTCAGTCTTATGAAAGCTTTTGTATCAGAGCGGGAAGAGGAGCTCTAGGCGCAACAGCCATATTTATATTCCAATCTTCTACACAGAAACCCACATTGCCAGGCTCATAAAAGATTCATCGAGCAGGGGAAAGCAAGGTCGTACAGAAAACTGGTCAGGAGGTGCCTACTGCAATGCAAGAAAAAAAAAGAAGAGAGAGAGCAGATGGGCACCCACACATACACACTTGTGTACACCCAACAACACTGGGAGACTCCCATAGTGACTGTTACTAGGGCTACATGCGTTGTTACCCTTATCACAGGCTGCTGTGTGCTCAGCACTGACCAAATGATTAAGCATATTTGTGCTCTAATTGGCATCTGTCACTCAGACCATGCACTTCAGCGGCCTTAATAGCTTTAGCCACATTTATTTGTATCGATTCCATGCATTGTCTGGCTCTTGGTGTATTGTGGATCCCATTGCTGACATGCTTGGAAACTAGAGAGCAAAGGCGAGAGAGAAAAGAAGACAAAGACAATGTGTATTTGTGAGAAGAAAGCGTGTGCGTGGAGGTGCATGTGTGTATCTGTGCTGGGTGTTGTCAGAGAAATGTCACTCTTGCTTAGAGTCACAGACATAAACCTCTGGGAGTCCTGCACCCTCCAGCATACTCACACAGAAGGAAAGAGAGAAAGTGGGGTAGATAATGTGATATAGGGATGATATTCATCCCACCAGTCAATCCAGTGCTTCTATACACTGTTGGCAGCAAGCATACAAATACCATCCTATGCATTATATTAGCAGGCATAATGTTTTGAGAAATTATTTATGCATAAATCAGACATTGTAAATTTTATAGAAGAGAGATCAAGAGTCAGACAGGGGATGTAATCTCAAAAGATAATACATCCAAAGCTACCTTCTATGTCTCCTGTGTAAACTAAAAAAAAAAAAAAAATCTCAGTTAGTTGTTGGTTAGCTGCCAGATTAACCATGTGTGTACACATGATAAAGCTCTAACAACTGCATTTACAAAAGACCTTAAAGACCTCTGTGATTACAAGCTGCCCTAGAGTCAGCTGGGTCCATGTGAATACTAATGGTTGTTATAGGCTGCTGGGTTTTCAACAAGACAGAAAACAGCAATAGAGGTCATTTAGGGCCCACACATGCCTTGAGCATATGTAGTGGACAGTCTGTGACTCGAGATGAGTAAGCGGTCATTTAAAGTGAAACTAAACTAAAATCTTCCATCTGATACTCAGAACCCCCATTTCAAGTAATATTTAGATGTCTGCAAAGTGTGTTGAGAGTTTTACAAAAAATCCATTGTGGATCACAATTGCAAGGTCAAACTGTTGTATCAATAAAAAAAATAATAATCACAGAACAAACAACATGTAACCCATGAAAAAGGTTATTCCAGCTGAAAAGGTATGGCCATGCTTATGCATGCTCTACCTCTGAGGGCAATTATGACAGGGACACAGTGTTAGTCTGAGAGTCAGGCCACTGACCTCACATGCGTCGCTACTCAGCAGTGCACCCGTTAACCAATTACCATGCAGACCACTGCCTGCCTGTGAGCCTCATCCAAGGCACTGCAGTAGTAAAATCAGCTACCCGTTTCACTTTGTCATTGAGACACACCTCAAATAAGCTCACTGCAATCGTCATAACCTAATTTCACCCAAGTGTGAGTTGTGAACAAAATGATGAAGAGCAAGTAAGCCATTAAGAACACAAAAATCTCCCTATGCTTAAAAAAAAAGCATGTTAACCTCATTTTCTTAGCTCCTGTACAGTTTTACTTGATCTAATTCCTAACCTCAAACACAATGTTTCACACCTGTCCCAACTCTCACCTTTAACCCTGAAGTCAAGTCTTACTGCAAAAAAGTATTAACCTTTTCAGGTCCTGATTTCAGTTCTCAGATGTGAATCCATACAGTGTCGGTGCTTGTGAAGATTATTTGTCCCTACAAATGCACTCACACACACAGAAACGCCTCTGATGATGAAGCAGCAGGCGACATAAAAGCACATCAGACATTAAGATGAGGGAGTGAACACCGGACAGCACAAAGGCTCAATAGCTCTCAGTGCCTCAGCCCCTTTCTTAAGCAGTATCTCTTTTATAAAACAAATCTCTCACACAATGTGGCATCATTATCGTGCACTAATTCAAGCTCTACCCTAATCAGTCATGACACAAGCACATACTATTCAATATCTCCAAGCAGCAGTGAATCAGATATAATGCAACCTCATTATCGGTGGCTGATTGTGAAGCAGCACCTTTGTATATTGATGGGGAGTGCATGAAGGTGGATGCACAGAGGCTAATGTAACCCTGCCTGCTCACTTACTCACCCACATCATGCTAAACATGATTGCTTCTGACTCAGAGGCAACACAGATATTAGTTCACATAGATAATTATGTGGTATTTTACTCTAGAGACGCAGAAACAGATGAAATTTACAGGAAGCTTATGTGTTGTTCTGATACAATAGAAAATACGTGGCTTAAGAAATATACATTTTATAGCAGAGAGTCAATTGAGTAATCAGTTCTGTGCAAGCTATGCTTATACTATGTCGTGCTCTCGGTCTATGAAGACGTATGGGTGTTGCAGCTTAACCTTCTAATTACATGGGCTTGTGTGGTCATGCAACGTTAATAATTCATTCAAGCTCTGGAACTGTCTAGTCCAGCAAGGTGATTTTATCAGCTGTGTGTCTTTGCTTCTTGCTGGCAGATTTACACCTATGCTCCTGCAGCTTTTCATTTGTTTAATTCTCTAGGTGGAGGTTATGATGCTGCTTGGCAGAGCACACTCTGTTCAGCCTGCTACTTAGTGTCCTTCCTGGAAAACACAGATTCACATTTCTATTCTTGGGGTGTTGTCCAGGTGTACTTCTGATTCCTCAATGTTTATATAAACATTTAACTAGCAGCTCTCTGATAGTAAATGCAGTGGGAGTTTGTTTAATAAGGAAGTATTTTTGACTTGCACATTTTATTTATTTATTTTTTTTAGATTCCTGTGTGGCTTTTCACATGAATAAGAGGACAGAGATTTAAGACAAGTGGGTTGATTACATTCATATCTAGGGAAGGGTTTTTATCATGACCATGTAGCTTTGTTCTCACTGGACTGGCACTAGGAAAAGAGTCTTTTGGCCAAAGGGTCACTGCAAGGGTAGTGGACTGTTTAAAGCTGTCTCATGTGGACATTAGCCAACCCAGCTGTTTGCACTGCCTGCCTCTGACTGAGCAAAAGTCTGTCCTTGTTGTCCTCATGTGTGGAGACACTGTAAACAGCTTTACATGAGGTCAGCTTACAGCTTTACAAAATTTTGGCTGTCAGAATCTGATCTGATGCACAGCTTGTTAATAATAAATGCATCTAAGTCTTCTCAATAAAGCTTTCTTATCAGTGCTTTTGCATTTGCGTTACTAAAAGCATCTAGTTTCACTGACACTTATATTGCAGCACTAAAGTACTGTATAATTAGCTCAATGTAAATAAATTTAATATTTGTGCCAAATGATGTTATAAACAGCAGCATAGCTTACAAGTGCTTGTTCTGTTACAGAGCTTGCCTTTCAGCTATAAATTGGCCCTGGCTGGGCAAGTTCCTGCTACAACCATCACACCAAACTAGAATGAAGAAACACAATTTAACAAGGTCCTACAGGGTAGTGTTTTCAAATTGGTTGCTTATCATGATCACTGGTGAGAGAAAGGATGAAGTAAATTACTGAAAAATCTAGCCAATTGCTTACACAGGCTCCTGTCTCCCACTCTGAGAGCAACAAGGATTTCTCTACCACTGCACTTTGTATCTCAACAGAAAAAAAACAACAAAAAAACAAAGCAAGTGTTCATTTCCATCAGTCTCAACCGGACTATTATTGGCAGGCTTCAAGGCGAGGAATCTTAAACCAATAATGGTATTCCTCTGGCACTCATTCACTCCACTGGGACAGCAGTAATTTTTTTTTCCTGCCTCCAAACCTGAGCGAGAAATTTTCAAAATACACGAACCAATCGCTACATCTTAAACAGTAATTGTGTAGCTGCAGAAAATGAAACAAATAAATTATTTTTTTTTCATAGGAACAAAATCACTTCACGTTTTCATCAGGCCCCTGCGTGCTTTTCAAAACAGCTTGATTGTTGAGCAGGAAAATTTTTCTCAAGTCTTTGGTCTTAACATTGAAGTTATATTTATTCATGAAGAAGTCACCTCATTTGTGATAAAAATGATATTTAGCTAACACACAAGAAAAACAAGTTTTTCTTGCAATTAAATGTGTTCACACTTTCCTCACAGTTCATTGTTTTCATTTATTACATTAGAGTTTGATTCCAAGTTAATTCTGCTGCAATACATCACACTCCCCATCTTGTTAAGCTTGAAACTAACAAAGTATACAATATACAATGTAGTGCATATGGATGCATAGTAAATGCCCTATATATATAAATGCGCACAAGCACTTGTGTGAGTGTATTTGTATTCTGTCATGCATCACTTGACGTGCACATTATAGCAAGACATCTGTGCCAAGGTCAAGCAGGTGCCCATTTATATCAGTAGCACTAAGGACCCCTGGGCTTTATGGGTACTTAACAAACACACGCAGAGCAACGAACAAGTGCATCTGTCTCATTAAAGCTGTCTAAATATTTCATAAAAGTCTGCGTTGAAACTGTGACTGAAGCTATGTGGATATCAGCTCTGCTAGTAGGGAGTGTTATCCCCATTGCAGTGCATATGCAAGAATTCATCAATACTTTATGTTTGCAGTGCAATCTTAAGAAGATGGGTGGTGTCATATTTTCTTCCAGACCTTTCAATATTTAATATAAACACTTACAACAAATTGTCCCCCAAGGGCTGCTACTATATAAACCCACTGAAGAAGATATTGAGACATGAAACCATATCATCAGCTACATTCTCAGCCTCACATTTGCAAGTGTTTGCCACTGACATGCATCCCACTTCATTTACTGAAGCACATCTGTGATGTCATGTATTTGTTGATTAGACAAGTTGTGTAATTTACAGTTGTCTTCAAATTCGGTTGAATTTGTTGGATTGGTTTTGAATTTTTAAATATCAGTTTATATGTGTAGTAATTAAGCATCAGGGAAGTTAAATCATATGTAAGATGAAATAGGCAGGGGTTCTGTTAAATAATAAATGAGAGTTGTGAAAATTCTTGCACCTTGTTACTGCTCAAAGATACACACAGCTTTCCTCTAATCCTATCTGTGGTGTACATGCTTTGCTTTAAACCTACCAAACAGATGTATAGTCATCCCATCATCTGCTCCTTTCCTATAGACTGAAAACACATAGTAGCATCTATTTTCTTTTACAGGTCAGTTGGAGTGTTTACTCAGCTTGTAAACACATGGCTTGAGTAAATGCAACACAAAATATTATTCAGCCTGATACAGATTCAACAATACACATCTTTCAATGATTAATCAACAGCTAAATGAAATAATAGGTTGTGGTAATGTGTGGGATGAAAAGGCCACTAATTCCACAGCATACGTTTACTGTAAATAACTAAAATGTTCAGGAGCCACAGAGGTTAAACAGCTACTGTAGGTGTCTTTATCCAGTAGAAGAGTTCTGGAAAAGAAATGCTATTAGAGACAATAAAATAGAGGTGGTACAATTGTTAAATTGGTACAAATGAGAGACGGCCATATATATCATTCACCGTTATTTTTCATCTTAAGGTGGGATATTTCAGTAGCCTTGTAAATACACAGATATTCCATTTGATTTGATCTTCGGTGTTGTATCAGTAAAGCCCTGCGGCCTTTCGATGGCCTTTGCCAATTGATGATATTCACCGCCAACGTACAAGGAGGCGCTGTCTGGGGTGCTAAATTGACTCAGACTGCTTGTTTTAACTGAAGGCGCGACACGGCGCTGTCTGTGGTCCTGAATGCATATTGGCGTGCAGGTGCAATACGGCCGTGACCTACAATCATCATTGGCTAGTTTATGCAATCCAAGTAATTATAAAAAATTATAACTGCCGCTGCTGCACATCTTACATTTTCTAATCCGTCTGAGTTATGCTCAACGCTGCACGTATACTGACCAGCTGAACCCCTGCAAGTTCAAATGATCTTGCCTTGGCTGAAAGCATTTCTGGGTCAAATAATTTATCGTCCTTCAGTTTAATTTACAACTGTCACATCAAAGCTCGTCATCTTTACCAAACAGGCACGGCTATTTTTCGGGTGTCATGCGCAAGAGCACGCCACATAAGCAGGCACACATCTCCAGGAACTACAACCATTTGTTGGCGCTGGTCTGGTACAGTATAGTAATTATTCATGTCTTGCATTCACAACCACAAATCACACTTCGTTGCTAGCGCTTAGGCAACGCAATATCTAATTGTCGGTGAGCTCCGGGTCCCCTCTGTCAGTGATGTAGAGGTAGATAGGAAGATCTGTAAACAACGACCTCCGGGGCATCAAAAACATCAGAACGGCCACAAATCATTTAGTATACTGTCAAGGGAAAATGTTACTTTATGGAACACCCCCCTCCCCCACCCCCACCCCCACCCCAAGGCACTCTCTTACAATAACTATGAATTGCATCAAGCTTGTTTTTATCAGTCTTAAAATGTATAAGGGCTCAAGTTAAAGTGGATATGCTGTCGGCCCTACATCTTTGCTTATTGTTGTACTTGAACTTTCTTCCTATGTTTCAGTAGCATGATAGAATACACGCATGAATAGTAATATCTCCGGATTAATAGGTCTTCACAGTCATTTAACATATTTTACATTCTTTTAAACAGTAATGCAGTTCTAATCAAAGTGTTGGTTCTCACGTATATTATCAATTTTGAGAATCATATACAGGCGGCTGATACTGCTTTGGGAACTTTTAAGCAATGCTTATTCATAGTATGAATGCGTTCTTACCTCACCGGGCATGACAGCTAACATCACAAGTAGGAACATGGCAGTAAAGAGATGCATTCTTTTCGAAATGATCGCGTCCCAGCCGACACCAGTTCCTGCAGCTGTCCCTCCGTTTTTGATCGTTACTGGGGCGGTTTCTTCGGATACAGAGGGATTCCTTCAATGCTGTGTCGGCTGTGCGCCACCAGCCTCATCACCAGGACGCAAAGCAGCCTTCTCTGGTTTGGTAAAGCGACCAGTCGCGTGTCTTTTGTTGGGCATAGAATGCAGAAGCTCTTATCTCAGAGAGAGAGAGAGAGAGAGAGAGAGAGAGAGAGAGAGAGAAAACTAAGATGCTGTAATGAGGTAAAGTGAACAGACAGCGGTCCCCTCCGTCCTGCAAAATAACTG
>VUQJ01002314.1:0-10926 GCA_015108635.1 Andinoacara biseriatus | reverse complement strand
CCCGGACCAGGTTCAGACTCATTAAAGCTTCAGTATTCCTCCGTCTCAACACTCGTAAACACACACGAGCGCACTCACGTCACACGTGCCACAGTTAAATTAGAATATGGTACGTTTAAGCTAACAGAACAGGACCTTTTAATTCACCAACCTTCTATATTCCTTATTGTATCTGTCTTTGTTGTCTTAAGCAGTATAATGCAAGACATCCTCATTTGCCTTTATTTACTCATAGAAGCATGTAAGAACTTTTTTTTGGCATCATAACTGTGAAAAAGTCTCATAAGGCTGTATATCAAATTCCTCTTCCCCTCAGTGCAATCTCTCTCAGTCACTTTGAATCTGTGTATTTTTATCTTTGGGCAGTAGAAGTCTCAGGCTTAATTAGAAATGACTCCTAGTAAAATATGTATTTCAGTAACTCCAAAGCTCTGCCTGTAAGCCCATTGCATAATTCTCTCTTTGCTTTTGATGTGTGAGAGAGTCCAGAGTCACAGCTGAGCCTCGGGGCTTTGGCTCCACAAGTGTGGCAATTGATTTGGCCCAATATACAAGGTCAGGCTGTGGAATAACACACAAATGCAGTCAGAGAAAGAGAAACGGCAAGAATGAGCAAAAAAACACAGGAACAGAGAAGAGACACACGCAAGTTGTTTTTGTGCTTGTGTTCAGGCTGAAAAGAAAATAATATAAAACATTAGAATGACAAGAAAACAGTTGGTTTCTGTTTTCTTCGTGTAACGGGAGGGAGGCTGCAATGCTACGTTTATGACTCTACTACATCATGATGAGTTACATTTAATGAAATTAATAAACTGCTGTTTACACGCGGTTATTGTATTGTAAATGTTGGTAACTTGGATCTATTTATAATTAACTTATAGCTCCAAGTTTGACCTTTAACTTCCACGGAGGGACGCAAAATAGAATTTGTCTGCGCATTCAAACTTGGTGGCAATACAGTAAGTTACTGTGAACTACATTAGGATGGAGCCAGACATAAGATGAGAGTGAGAGGAAAGAAAGTGAGGGTTGCCTCAGGATCATTTCTTTATTGCGACATCTGGATTTTTTCTTTTCTTCATTTTGCCCTGCTTGCGTCAAGCAGTGGTTCATCTGGGGGAAAAAAATGTTCCTCCTTAGAAATGTGGGGGATTGAATCATCATCATTGCCATTTTAAGTCAACTAATGTACAGTAATAAGAAATATAAAGCCAACAATAAACTGGCCTGTTTTTTTTTTTACTTCTTTAATTTTCCCCCAGACCACATTTTTCTGCTTATGAAGTAAATATTCAGAAACAGCTTAAAAATTACATGCTTTACTTATTACTAATTTAATTAAAGCAAAAAGTAATTTCTTCAAACAGCAAGGGAAATCAGGTGTAAGCAAAAGTTGCACACTGCCCAGTTTCGGTTCACAAACTTTCAAGCACCGCTGTACAACCGCCACACAATATAATACAGCAGCTGTGTACAGAGTACTGAAAGAACAGTGTAGGGGCCAAAACGTGGATTTTTTTCATAGACCGAGTAAGAATTCTTATCACCGCATCACAATAAAGACCTCACTTAGCCTCTCAGTGGCAAGCAGTCACTACAAAGCAACTATCACTAGGGTTAATGAAAGGTAACACGCCGATAGTTGCAACAATGTTTTCTGTACAAAAAAACAGAAAAAAAAAAATCAGAGAACACGGTGCCCACAACACTGCGCACATGTGCTGTGTGTACAAATTCTTTTTCTTGCCTCTCGTATTAAGATACTTAAGGAATTAACGCTAAACCCTAACAACATAAACATGAAAGTATCCGTCTCTGCAAACTTGCATTTAGCTGCATCTGCATAATGCCTGGGAATGTGTGTGCGTGCGTGCGCTTTAACCACGCCGGGAACTGCTGGTGCCAAAGACAAGTTAATGGAAAAAAGCCAGATTGTTTTCTTTGGAGTTTAAACTCGTGTTCTCACATGCTCTCCTATGTTTGATGCTTGTGGTTTAAACTCATCACTGGCCAAATAATTTTATGCTTAAATGATTGGAAAACACAGTAACACAGACAGAAATGAGTGTAAAGTAAATTAAATCTTTCCTACATCCTTACATTGAACTCCAGACGCTCATACATGCCTCTACGCCTGCACGCGTGTGAATCTTGTCCAGGCACCATTTGGGCACCATCTGCCCCTGTCGGTTCTCATGGCAACTATCACCAGTTGTGTGGAAAACGTTCACTTCACACACTGCCTGTCATGCTCTGCCATCCAGAAACACACACACACACGCGCACACACACACACCTGTTCTCTCACACTCCCCTCATCCCATGACTCTCATACCAAATCACTTCAAGGCTCATTAGTGTGGGTTCCTAGTTGATCACTCAGGTTAGTTTGTGATTCACCTCTGCTGAAACTTCCAAGGTTGAGTACTTTGTAGTCCTTTGGCCGCAAGCCACGTGTGTTTGTACTGGTTTGTCTCAGTGATACAGATTTGTTTCCAAATATAAGTTAGCACGACAAACAACATCATCTTTCTTTAGCGATAATCTTTTTTTTCTTCTTTTCCCTCCGTCTCCATCTGTAGTGCAAGCTATCGTGGGAGTCGCTAATAATACGAGAAAAGGTCAAAAATGTATCTGTGGAAAAAAAATACCATATAACATTAAAGGCAAACGTTGAGTCAGTTGGGCTGCATTTAAAAAAATGCAAAAGGATACACCAGAAACTAAAACCTTACACGTGCACGTGACACACCTGCAAAAGATATTCTCAAGAGTTTCCCCTCCAGCTTTTGCTTTTGTTTGCATGGCTAAACATAGCAACAACCTATAGAACCTTTCAGCCTGTGTCACAGCACTCCATAAATGCACTTCGGTGACTTTCAGTCAAAAACAAACAAACAAAAACAAAAGAAAATGAAAACATGCGACTGTGGCAGGAAACAGCTGATACCGATGTTGGTTTCTGTGACAACAGCGTGGTGGTTCGACACAATCTAAGCACATATGAAATGATTCTGTATTCTGCGCGGATATATGACCACACAGACAGAATTCAAAAGCAAAGACAGCAACAGAAGTAAATTTATTGAATATTATTGTTTTTCCTCCTTTCGGATGCTCCTTACATCTCACCCTATCCCCCAGCATCCTCTCCTATCACACCGACCCTCTGCATGTGCTCCTTCACTGCAGCCATGAATCTTCTCTGCGGTCTCCTTTCCTCCTGCCTGGCAGCTCCATATTCAACATCCTGAATTTAGTGAATATTGTTGAAATGGTCAAACTGATTGAGAAGGAAAGAAATCAGCTGCATTCAGACAGCGTGCTGTTGCTGACACGCTGTTAGTCTCTGTTTTGGCCACCAGATGGGAGCCATGCATTACCAAAAAAATCATAGATCTATAGCATGCAAAATGAACAAATTCATCATCTTTCAATTTCTTTTTTGTTTTGCTGAGCAGCAGAGAGAAACAACACACCCACATGCATACGCATTCAAGATGCGCCTCTTCCTGTCAGTCTGTCTCCATGTTCCCATGACAGCAGGAGAAATTACATGGCCTCATTGCAGCACCAACACAAACAAACTTCCATCTCCATGAAAAAAATTCCATCTCTTATTCCTTTTAAATGTTTTACTATATCAGTCCAGCTGTAGAGAGACACTGATGTGGCCCTTGCACCTTTATATTGCACATAAATCCCCTGTTTACATGTGTTACAGCACTGGGTGGGCATAGATTATGAGTTTCCTCACACTCATTAACTGACAACTGCTGTATATTTTTCTCATCTATTTTGGATCATGGTTATGAATTAAAACAGTATAGATAACATGCACTAGTTATGGCAACGTCAAGTGGCCAAAACATGCTTTAATCATTAGAACAAAGCCAGATTATTCCAAACTCTCGGAGTCCAAAGACAGACTCACACTGGTGATTCAGGGCATATTAGTCACTTCCCCAAAAATATTTGGAAATTGCCCAAAAATGACTAGTCTGAAAATGTGTTTCAAATGACATCCAGGTGAGTAGGAAAACGTCCAATCAAAAACTACTACTCACTGAATAAAATATGATTTAGCCTGTATACTCTGTGAACCATGAAATAAAGTCCTAGTGAAAAATGAGAAGGAGTCAAAGGGAATGGAAGAACTGTTATATCGGGGGCAGAGGGACAATTTGGTTTAATCTGGATAACTTGCAAATATTGCATGAGCTATGACTCCTGCTCTGAACAGTGAAACCACCGATTCTCTTTGAGCATGAATATAAAACCTTACTTTATAGCTGCAGTTGAGGTGTAAACTGGTCACGTGCAGAGGCTCACATCGAAACTTCTATGCCAGGAAGAAGTAGAAGAAATTTAAGTTTTGAAATGGCTTTGTCAAAGTCCAGACCTGAATCACACTGAATGCTTCAGGTGTCTCAAACCTGAATTTCATGGCTGTTGGGTCCAAGTTCTGTTTGAATGGTGGAGTCAGAATTAATCCCATCCAGTGTCCCTGCTTACTGAGACTTTATTTTTTATATTGTGTGGGAAAGGAAACAGACATTCTTTGAATATGTTACTTTTTTTTAAATGTGGAAATTCGTTGAGGGCACTGAGTTGTGTCTAAACTGTACCTGCTACTGTTGCAGAGCAACAACATGAATTTTATAAAAAATGCTATGGAGGAATTTCCAACTTTCATTAGTTGTTAGTTTAGTGACAGCACAGAATTTATTAGAGCTACACTGATCAATATTTCCAGATTATCACTGTAAAGCATTAGAATTGCAATCTGACTGCTCTGACAGTTTCAACTCACTGATTCGCTTTATGGCTCACAAAACTGTTTTTATGCAGCCTTAACACTCATCAGACTCATTTCCTGTCACACCAGGCTTCTGTTTTCAGCAGAAAAATCTTGGATAAACCCACCGCGAGCTACCCGCTCAGCACCAGAAAGCACACCGACAAGGTTTGTCATTGTCTGCTGAACATAATGGAGCATTTAGCAGCAAAGAGCGAGCCAGCTATCCCACTTAAAATGAGTGGCAATATTATTCCATGCTGGAAATGTAAATAGGACTGCTGAAACAATAGGTCAAAAATAAATAAATAAATGCATTAGTTGATCAACAAAAGAAATCTGTGCAGCTATTTTTTGCTGACAAGTATTTTGAAGACCTGTGAGGATTTTTGAAAACAGCTATTTTCAGGTAGTACTGCACTGTGGAAAAGAGTTGAGGCACCCCTCATTTCTTTATAGTTGCTTCCAAGGAGTCAGAGTTTCTTGCAATCTTTGAAGTGCTCTTAAGCAATGGTTCTTCAGACGTTTTGAAAGCATTTAAAAAAACTTTTCAATGGACATTGGCTGCTTTGTCGCTCATTCTCAGTCCTGTCCTTGTACCTGAAGATTTTCAGAGGGATGTTTCCTTTTGCTTGTTAAGCCACTAACACTGACTTATGAATCGTGCAGGCAAAAAAAATTAAAAATAAAAAGGCACCAAACTCCATGAACGAAACAATGTAGTGTGTACCCTTAACAGACAAATGAGCAAAGACCCAGACTAATCAGAAATGGTCTCAGTGGAAGGGTGGCTGTCAAGAAGCCCTTCTTAAAGAAGGGAAACAGGGCACAGACTGAGGGAAGGTTGCTGGACTGAAAATCAGTGGCAGTAGAACAGAATCCAAATTTTAGTGAGTATCTACAGCAGCTGTAAAACACGACGGAGACTCTGTCATCGTTTGAGGCTGCAGTTCAGCCAGTGGTGTTGTGGATCTTATAAAAATTGATGGAATTATGAATGCAGAAAAGTACTGTCAGATTTTGACTCACCATGAAATACCATCAAGAAAGAGTGCGATTGGCAGTGGCTTCAGTTTTCAGTGTGACAGTGATCCCCAAAATATTGATAATGCCGTAAAAACACACCTGGATAGGGAAACAAAGTCATGGATTGACCTCAATATTACTGAAGCAGCGTGGGATCATCCTGACAGAGAACAGAACAAAAGGCAGCCAACATCCAAAGAAGAGCTTTGAACGTCCTTCAGGGAAACCTGGAGAATTATTCCTGGGGCCGACTTAAAGAAATTACACGAAAGCTGCCTAAGAGTTCAGGCTGTGTTGAAGCCTAAAGGCAGTCGTACCACATATTGACTTTCAAGCTTGCTAGAAATGTAAAAACTCAGTTTTTGCCTGAAATGCTGCATTTCAATTTATTTGCTCATCTCAATAAATTGCTGCAGAAATTAAGGGTGGCTCAAGACTTTTACACAACACTGTACATGTAGTGCATAATCAACTTAATAAGACTAGTGTAACAATGCCCTTATGGCTGGTAATTTCTTTAACTTAACAATACAAGTTTATTGTTTTGAATCTAATGTCTCCCATTTTGCCCCATTTTTACTCTTATTTTAAATAAAAGAGAAACACTCAGAGCTGCTATAAAGGTATAAATGCCTCTATATCCTTGTGGCTGCTTCAAGCTCTGGGAATAACTGAAATCTAAGATCAAAGAAAATTAAATCCAGAGGGCGCGTAAAAAAACTAGAGGCAGTGTAGCTGTTTAGCACCGCGTTGCTTTTCTTTCCCAAACCGAGCCGGAAATGACACCCACAGCACACTCGAAGGGGCAACTACCTTCTGTTGTGCTGCTGTGCCACAGAGACCCTCAGATCCCTTTGCAAATTATGCTTTCCCCTAAATACATCTGACTGCAGCTATTAAGGATAATGTGCTGGTTGTGCTTTTTTATCCCCACAACTAGAGGCTTAATTTAAGTTGGCACTTATATCATATTTAATGTTGCTGTTGAAAGCGAGCCCGTGCCATCTTTACAGTCTGAGGAGAGACACTCTTTACTCGAGGCAGCTTTAAAAACAGAAATGAAACGAGGGCTGAACTGGAAATATTAAACTGTCAAATTGGATTAACCTTCTGTACATGTTCAAATTAAATTGTCTTAATGAATTAAAAGTAAAAGAACTAATTAAACTAATGACCAATTTATTACCATTCATTTATTGAATAAGAAGTGCTAAAGGAAGAGCTTATCGCTGTGGTTTGGGGTGGGGATTTGGAAGATTTAGTTCAAAGTCATTCATTACAGTTATGTTTCAGTGTTGAAAGGTAAACTTCTGGTCATCACCCACATGTATGTAATTGATCTAATAAGGCTAGTTATTCAAAATATTTCAAGCAGCAACTGGGGAGATAATTGCTGGCCACGCAAAGTGGAAGGGTCCTGAGTTAAACTTTCGTCAACTTCAAGGTGAACGATTGAAACAGCTACCAATAAGGTCAGCTGATTCAGCTATGACAGGGTAATAAATACATTACAGGGATCCCTAGGCACAGTAAAAGGAGTCTGCAATTTCTGTCTGCTAGCATTCAACCATCAGTGAAAGAACAATTCGCTATGAGTGACTTGCTTCCTGTTGTGAATGGAGCTTTAAATGGTGGGGATGAAAGATTGTAGAAAGTCAGTAACTTTAACCAAATGAGGGTGAAATGATTACTTGTGACGTGAAGGGGGCGGGCTCCGAGTTAAAGATTTCTCAACTTCGAGGCAGGCAATTCAAGCAACTACCAATCACAGCGCAGAGTGGCAAATACATGAGAGGATTACCTAGGCAACAAGAGCCTGGAATGTTGGCTAGTGATAAACTATCAGTATAAAAGCAATGCACGCTGAGCAAAATGTTTCCTTTGTGGCTACTTGGAATTATTCTAGAGAAGGGTTGTCGAACACACGGTCCGATCTGACCCGCTGGATAGCTAGTGTGAAAACTGCAAAGAAGAAGAGGATAAATTTTGTAAATTTTCACTGTAAGACACATTGTGTTGCAGGGCATTAAGAATTGATCACACCATTAGGGCAGCTATTGAGCCAGAGGCCTATTTTATCATCCATTTTACTGTTTAATTGACACATCATCAAACGCCTGCAACACCCCACCGAAGTAGGTCTGTTAAACCAGGGAGCTGTGCTGATGCATTTCTCTGATTCACAGCAATGGAGTTTCTTAGTAATTATAATCAACTATAGCAGACCGACTATTGAAAACTTGAGACATATTGCTGAAGTTGAACTTATTCTTCCTAAGTCATCTCACGCTGTTGCTCATGTATTCTGTAAATGGTTTATTCATTAAATGTGAAAGTCTTGCTGGACTTCTTTACACACAAAAAGGAAAAGAAAAGGAGGTGACTTCATCTGTGGGATATCAGGCACTGGTTTAACTGGTCTGGTGAATTTAACATCCAATAGTGGAGACTAACTAAAATGAGTTTGACACCCCTTTTCTAGAGGGTACAGCAATGAAATACATGCAGTATTTTTATTTGCTTACATGTGACTGATATTTACATACATTACTTTTTTTAGGTCTACTCCTCCTCCACATATTCTGCACATAAATCCTAATGTAAGGTACTAATTTGTATTCAGAAAGTGTAAGCCACAGATGAACATTTTGAGCCTTCAAAATAGTGCTCCTTCTGACGAACTCATCTTTTCATATTTTGCATATCTCCCCTTTGTGTTAAAGGAGAGAGTTCGAAAATTTGTCAGCGCTGTGCCGGCGCGTGTCTGTCATTATTATTAATTTTTGTACTTTTTGTCACTACAGTTTACTTCTGCCCAACAGATGGTTCAGAACTTGTCACAGAAGGCTTTTTCTGTTTAATCTTCCCCACTGTGCTGCTGTCCTCGCCTGTCACTTCCTTCTAGCGACCGCGAAAATCACAGCGGATGCTGTTCAAATTTACCTGTATGGGAAATGTTGAGGTAGCAAGGGTGGGGGTGGCTTTGAGACCTACTAGTGCTGGAAGCTGCACATCACCTGAATACAAGTCACACAGAGATTTGTACATCTGTCAGCTTGTCTGTGTAAAACAGCCAAGTAAAGCTGCTGTGAGATTTACAGTGGTAGCTAAGCGCTCTAAAGTGACAGTACATATTTATTAACTTTGACATGTACAACAAAGTCAAGCTGTGTGTTCTGTTTGGTGGGAGCTTTGCGCTGTTACACATTTAACTGTACATTACACTAGAGCTTCAGAACTACGTATTCTTTGTTTTATGTAAACTGACACATTTTTCAGCGGCGCAGTGGTTCCTGAAATGTGGGCCGCAAAGGTACTGCAGAAATTCTGTTTTTTTTAAACCTTTATTTTACCAGGTAAAAGGTTTGAGAACCAGTTCTCATTTCTAAAAATGCAATTACTCACAAGCTGGCATAGTTACAAATTTACATTAATGGATTTATTTATTTAAAAGGGAATTAAAATGGGTAATAGGTGGTGGTTAGTTTGTGATATTACTCATTACTCTGACCTAAATTTACTGCTTTTGTATTAAGGTTTTCGCCCTAGTGGCAAGTGGGTCACATATTGGCATTAGCACTTTATATATATGAGTTGGTATTATTAGCAATTTATAGCAACCTGTGTTGTTTATATTTTTAAATCAAATTTTCAAGAAAATACATCACTTTCTCTTGTATATTAAAGACAGTAAAGACAGGCTTCTAGAGAGGAAAATTTCACAGACTGACTCAAATGGATGATGGGGGGGGGGTAATAAGAGTAATATGAGTAATAAAAGCTTTAATATGTCTAAGAGAACCAAGTATAACAATGTAGTAGAAATGGTACCACAATCTAGCAATACCAAATTAAGTACAAGTACATTAAAACTCTACTTAAGTGCTTGGGTAAATATACTACTTTGTCAGTACAAATGACAAAAAGTTTTAAAAAAAAAAAAGGAATGCATGGCCTCACCCATCTGCACACACACACACCGCTCATGTATCTTCATCTGTTGTTGAGGAATTGTTCTTCATTGCTGGATGACTGCAGGCTGCAGCTGTGCAGTGGTCACTGGTAGTGGCTGCCTCTGATGAATATGATGATCCAGCATATCCCATGACCAACAGGAGACATAGCGAGACTGACTGGCTGAGGAGGAAGGAAGTTGACCAATGGCAGCAGTTTAGGTTGGAGCACCCTATCTTGGTATCTCAGTCCAGTCAGATTTCCACTAAGAACAATTAGATCAGAGATGATGCTCTCATTCATACAGGTCTGCAGCAGCAGCCTGGACATGTTTGCCAGGATGACAACAGCCTGCCCTTGGTCGAGTTCAGTGTGAGTGTGTGAATGTTAAAATATGCTTAGGAATAGAAAAAAAAAAGGTGCTTGTATAAAGATGTGTGGATTAATGAGGGTTGTAGTAAAAAAGGGCTTTAAGTGCTCGAATAAGAGTAGAAAAGCTCTACATGATTACCAGCCCGTTTGAACCACTTCTGACGTGTACAGCTGAGTTCACGTGTGTTTGGTAAACAAACCAATCCTGCCATCGACTAACACTGAACACTACTCACAGAATAGGCTTGTGGTTTTCTGAGATTTAAATGATGTACTGAGAAATGGATTGAAAACATATTCACAACTTGTGTTTCTTTTTTTTTTTTGACACTCCAAGCTCTCATCCAATGTAGCTGGGCATCGTAAAATTAATTCTGATCCAGTGACATTAGGGTGTGGGTGGGGTAGAATTGTCACCCTCTGGATATCCCCCCAGTTGTGTCAATGTATCACACAAGAGTAATTTCAGTAATTAATGCATTAGTAATTATTTCAGTCACTTTGAAAACTCACGAGGAAATGATGTGTGATACTTCTTGCAGAATTTTGGCCCAAGGACAGCTATGAGTTGCTTTTGTGTCCTTGAGGGAACTTTCAAACTGCCATTAAGTGTGAGCAAAATTACAGATCATCACACTGCAGATGCTTGCAGCACATGATTGTGTCTTGCAGTGATCGGCTGTCGCTGAAAACATCGGCTGTGATTTTTCTTTTCAAAGCCACAGAATGGTGCCCCCCCCCCCCCCCCCCCCCCCCCCCACCCACAAACCCCA
>VUQJ01002312.1:0-11589 GCA_015108635.1 Andinoacara biseriatus | reverse complement strand
AAATATTAAGGTTTTTTTTTTTTTTAAAAAAAAAAAAAAAAAAAAAAAAAAAAACAGAGAGAGAGAGAGCGGGAAATATACAGTCAGCAGTGAAGGCTGACTGTATATTTCCCTCCGACACAAGGAAGACAGAAATCAAAAATAAGACTTTAAAGACAAAAAAAAGTGACCTCTGAACACAATCAATGGGATAAGTAAACTCCTATCAATACTGCTCCTTAATCCTGTGCAATGTAAATTGAAAGTGTGCAGTTGTTGTCTTAAACACTTTCAGCCCATCTTCGAACTTGAATTCTCTGATCTTCACCAGCTTACAGCCTCATTGGAGAAGAAAACAGTACATCCCCCCAAACCCGCATACATTTAACTGAAGGGTTTAATAATGTTAATGTTTTCAGTGCAACCATTTTCAAAGAGGGTACATAATGGGCTGGCTCTAAAAAACAAACCCTGGAGAGCGGCTTAGTTTGTACATATTAACAGCCTCTTCCAACACAGTTTCAGAAGAGCTGCCAAACAACAACCTGTTCAACGCAGTAAAAGACCAAATTAAAACTGTCTTTTCAAAACAACTACATCTGCTATTTCTATTCATCTGTTCCACCGCCTGGCTTTTTACAGACGGCAGAAAGGCGCGCTGTAGAAAAAGCCATAAAAATCTGGAAAAATCTTGGAAAATCTTCTGTGAACATTCCTCACACGAGGATACAGAGCCATCACACTACGGTATGATCAGACCAACACCACCAAGTAAAGTGACTGCACATGCCAGGAGGACAAGAATATTACCATTTTAAAACTGCAATTACTACTCAATTGACAAATTAGTTAGCTACTATTTAGGGGGCTATATTAACTGCTTAAGTCATTTTCAAGCTCAACTGTCAAACATTTGTTTTCAGCCTTATGTAACCATAAAATGACCTTATCTTTAGTTTTTGGACAGTTGACCAGACACCAGGACACAGGAAGAGCAATTCTCAGAAATAGGTTGATTAATCAAGAAAATCATGTGCAGATTAGTTCACAATGACAATAGATGTTAATTGTAGTCTGATTGTACTCAATAAGTTCTCACAGTATGCATATATAAAAAAAATAAAGAAAATAAAATTTAAAAAAAGGCCTAAATTCTTCTACACTTATGAATGTTAAATAAAAACTGAACAGGTAAAAAAAAAGAAAAGAAAAAAAATTAACCCATTTTCTCTTAGATGCTTTTGCACCATATCAGCTGATATTGTCCTCAACAGAGCTCTAATCTTTAAGCTTGGGCATGCATGCATGCACATATATATTATATATATCACTTTACTATGACACCAAGTTACACCAGTACTAACAGATCAGACTTTTTTTTTCCCTCCTTCAATTTCTGATGATTAAGCAACACTAGTGCTGGAAAAAGAACATCAATTTTTGATCAAACGGAGCCAGATTTCCAGCGGCTGGCTGGTCAGACCTTTTCATCTGTTATGTGCAACCCAAAGCATATTTTTAACGAGCAATCAATACAACAGCACTGAAATAAATGCTCCCTTTATGAAGCTTCTGGTGCACCGCTTTTGCTAACACTGTGCCAGAGAAATGTTGCATCCATCTCTGGTGTAATCCGGCAAGTAAATCATAAAGTATCTTTCTATTAGCAGTGTCAACACTTCTGCAGTCAGACTGCGTGGCAAAAGATATGCACCACTGTCGATGCACTTTTGTAATCAATGTGGTGCTTTATACTGCACGGATTACACAAGTATATGTATGCAAGGCATTGCTCTTAGTTAGCGCGGTCTCAGAATAGCAGTGTAGCAAATATAGAAGAGAAGTGACAGAAGAATCATTCAAATGAACTGGCTGACATGGCTTACATCTGTGCTGGCTGTGCCTCCTAACCAAAGTTTGTCATCTGACCTCACCTCATAACTCCCAAACTGAAATTAACATGAGCTGCACAATTTTATCCAGACTGACCACACAGGAGAGAGAAGATAAGAGACAGACACAGCATGGTTAAATAAGAACGAACTGAATCTAAAACTGTTCCATATCTGTGTAAAGTAATGCAATAGTACTGCAGCACATCAGTGTTGTTGTTTAAGAGAAATATGTAATGAATGTCCACCCATTTGGGTTTGGCTATCATTACACATGAGGGGATGTGGTCAAGTTTGGGTTTAAATGATGCATTCCAGTTATACAGAGCACATGTAGATACCATAACCTGTTATTAAAACTTTATCTGCGCAGTAAAAATCTGAATATGTTAGCTGGAGTAAAAACCTGGATAGTTCCAAGTTTACGTTTGACCTGAGTTACAGTGCATTTAATCAGCAAAACAAAAAAAGTGAAAACAATGTAATGAAAGCTTATGTGATTAAATATAAGTCAGAGTCTGACGGCCACAATGAAGAACTGAAGAAATTCTGTATTGTTGGGCTGGTTTGCGCTCTGCTGTTAAGGAGACTCTGTTAGAACAGAAACAATTGGATGTCAACAAGTCAAAGACAAACCTTTTGTATGAAAACATTCTGCCCACCACAGGAGAATAAACATTAAAGCACAGCCCAAAAAAGGCCATAGAGTTAGATCTGCAACCTTCTAAAAATGTCAACAAAAGGAGGAATGTAACATTTATAAAGGTTTGCAAGACTGTTACATTAGAATGCATTTACAGCATGTCATGCAACTAACTGAATAAGGGATGTGGCCTGCACATCAAGCAAACTCAAAGTTGGTTTAACTAAATCTGCCTCCTGTGACAGAACAATTTCAACTCCTGTGATTTGCAAAATCAGAGCACAACCACTGCAACTTCCAAAGCTTCAAATCTCTCAGCTGCCACCATCCTATAAATTCACTCTTCTGCTCCACAAGAAAAATCAAGACTGTCTCTGGGTAAACTAACAAAATTAACAGGACTATCTATTAATATTTTTTTTAAACAGAAACCTCCAAAGAGATGAAGAACTAGGAACTGACATACTATACAGCGTTCATCTGCTACACTTGGTGCTTTGTGTTTCTTTCCTTTCTCCTTTATATGTGAATGGTGTGGCAGAGCTGCCTCTGGTGTGTTTAAGCAGCCTGGCAGCTGCCCAGGAGGAGTGGAGGCTGTGAAGCTATGCGTTTGTTTCATGACATGTCTCAAACTGTTCATACAGGTTTGCAATCTATAATTTGACCATCCCGACGTCCACACTTTCTGCACACAGACATCTACTTGCTCTTCCTGTGGCTTCTTCCCGTTACAGGGCTTTATTTTATTTTTTGAGGGCCCTTCCCTTCTCCTAATCGAGGCTTTAAGAATAGAAAGTTAAATGTTGTACATTTAAATCAAACCCTCGAGGCAAATCAGTGACTTGTTAAGATGCAGACTGACCCAGTTACGGCAAAGTTAAAGATCCACATGTACCGGGGTAGTGCGTGCACCGTACGTGAACACAGCGCACGGGCATTAAAGTCCCAGCACTCTGCAGCTTCTGGCTCCGACTGTTTAAAAAGTCCTGCGCTGGCTGGAGAGTCAACCGAGACAGGTAGCAAACTTCAACCCGAACAGCGCTTTCAGCTACACGAAGCTAAACCTGCCAACTTCAACTTCAACTCTGAGCGCTACCGAGCTCCACATCAACACAAGCTGGCTACTGTTAGCACTGCTAACAGTTAGCGACTGCGTTAGCAGGCTAATGCTAGGCCCCTTCCCCGCACCGGTCCACCGCTGCAGTCTCCCCCAGCTGTGGTGCTGCTGCACTTTGTAATTTCTCACTGCTTTTACCTGGGAAATGTGGAGGTGGAGACAAGCAGCGGGACTCTCCAGCGCTTCCTCCCAGCCGGGCATCCACAGCGAGGTATCCTCTGAGGCTTGAAGACGCTAACACTTGGAAATAAAAATGCTTCTTCTTGGGTCTCCCAGCAGCAGTAGTCACTTTGCACCTGACCAAACCGAGGCTAGCGCGTTAGCACAACCTGCTAACTAGCCTCTACGAGCCAAGTTCGTGTACTGTTAACGGGCTAGTCAAACACAGCTAACGCTAGTAGCTCTGTCAGACTGACCGGAGCACCGCTCCACCCGCGGACTCTGCGTTCTCACACGGTGAGTTATGATCATCACAAGAGGCAGAAGAAACCCGCGAGGCCCAAACAGCACGTCAGTAGAGAAAAATGTGCCGTCTGCAAGCTCCTCAACAGGGGCCAGGTCTGCTCCTCTCCTGACTCTCCACCGACTGGAGAAAAGGGCTGTCGCAACTTGATGATGGCACGTTTTTTGTTTGCTCCTGTGCGCTCGCATGTGACGCAGTATTATACGTCCACGTGAAAATAAATAAATAAATAAAGTAGTTTTTTAAAAATTTAAATACGTGCAAGTGTAATTCTTATAAAGTGGTTTGTGTTACGTTGAACGTTAAAATTATGCATTTTATTTTGAAAATCAATTAAAAAAAACTTGACTAATGCTGTAAAATTACAGCTTTTACAATAGATAAGTTTGGGTCAAAGCAGAAAGTCAATATATTAGTTTAAAATATCAGAATGTTTTCGAAATATTTCAAAAATATTTCCAAAAACATCCTTCTGAAGGTAAATTTTTTCTATGCAATATATTTAGATGATATTATTATTTTTATTTTGACAGATCACCTAAGAGGGGTTTTTGAGTGCATTTATATTATATTCAACCCTCTCTAGTACCACTAAAGCCGATGCAACAAGCATAGGTACGAAGAATACTTAGATACACATGTACACATCAGGAAATTCCAAGTCATTAAAGGGGAAAATACAAAAGAGTGTATCCACAGACAAATGGGGATAAGATAAGCGTGACGTGCGTGACGTGCAGATGTTACCTCCTTCGATGGGGGTGTCTTGTGATAAGGAAGCAGCATTTCTTCTTTTATGGCCTTTTCCTGAGTCTAACGGGGCTGGGCCTTTGGTGGATGTGAGGTACGTGAGGCAATCCATCAGATTAATTTTACCTTATTTTTCTTTCTTGTTCTTTTTATGACAGCTTTTATTAGAGTTATTATTATTGTTCTGATGGTGCACATTTACAAGTCAAGGCCTCTGATTAGAAGATACAGTGCTGTGGAAAATTACTTGCCCCCTTCCTGATTTCTTAGTTTCTGCATATTTGTCACACTGACATGTTTCAGATCATCAGAAAATTTACTATTAGACAAAGATAAACCAAAAGAATACAAAATAAAGCTTTTAAAATAATGATTTCATTTATTAAGGGGAAAAGCTACCTGATCCTGTGTGAAAAAGTAAAAGGAGGTCGCAGAAGAACCCAGAACACCATCTAAAGAATTGCAGGTCTCACTTGCCATGGTCCAGGTGAGTGTTTAGGATTCAACAATAAGAAAGAGACTGGACAAAAATGGCATCCATGGGAGAGTTCCAAGGAGAAAACCAATGCTGACCAAAAAGAACACAAAGGCTTGTCTCACATTTGCCAAAAACATCTCAATCATCCGCAAGACTTTGGGGAAAATATTCTGCGGACTGGCAAGACAAAAGCTGCACTTTTTGGAAGGTTTAAGTTCTGTTACATCTGGTATGAAAATAACACAGCATTCTATAAAAAGAACATCAGCTCAACTATCAAACATGGTGGTGGTAGTGTGATGGTCTGGGGCTGCTTTGCTGCTTCAGGACTTGGACCACTTGCTGTAATTGATGGAACCATGAATTCTGCTCTTTTCCAGAAAATCCTGAAGGACAATGTCCAGGCATCTGTTTGTGCCCTGAAGGACAATGATCAAAACCACAGCAATTAATTAGGGGCAATTATTTTTTCACACAGGTTTGGGTAGGTTTGGATAGCTTTTTTCCCTTAATAACTGACATTTTAAAACTGCATTTTGTATTTACTTAGGTTTTCTTAGTCTATTATTAAAATTTGTTTGATGATCTGAAACATATGCAAAAAAATCAGCAAGGAAGAAAATACAAAACTATACAACATAATATTTTTTTCTTTGTCATAACAATCATATTATCAGATCATAACAATATGAATGAATGAATGATTGAATTAATCCTCCCTGCTGCTCTGTTTTGTCCTCATTGTAGCTGCGGAGTAACGATCCGGTTCCTTCCGGGTGACCCTCAGGAGTGGGCTGCATGAGTGGGGGCTCCAGATCACTGTTCCCATCCTTTGAACCTCTGAGTTACACAAGACATCAAAGTCTCTTAACTGCTGGCCAGCTTATAAACAGGCTCCCTCCTCGGGGTTCTGGGGGCTGTTTTGAAGGAGGTCGTGCCCTGGGCTGGCTCCCTCTAATCGGGTCTGGGGGCGACTCAGAGCTGTAACACTGATCTAAACATAAGAGTGATCCTAATTATAGTAACCAATAAAACAGAAGAAAGGTTCTGCTTATTAACCGCAGAAGAACATCACTGCTGAGGTACCCCATGGCATTGGTTTGAGGCTGGTTTCTGTATCACACTGGACTTGTGATTCTGTTATTTGTATCACTTGTTTTATTATTTTCTTTGCAGTTTCTCTGTCTTGTCTCTTTATGTATCCTTAGTCCATGTCTGATTGTGTTGGTTGTCCCAGTTGCAAATAAAGCATTAAAAATAAACAGTAACAGTCTAGTTGATGGTTTTTATATTATTCTGTGCTTTTTTCCTTTCTCAATGTGTACCTGAATTGTAAATTCTCAGTAAGTATTATAACTATTTTACAGTAAATTAATAATTAAAAAAGGTTACCAAGATTTCATTGTATGCATTTGTACATCAAATCTGACACCATAATAAGGTTTTAAAATTAATTTGTCATTTTATGATGTATTGAAGTAATACAATACAGTATACAACATAGTTGATTGTTTATATAAAGAAAAGCTCAAAATTTATTTACAGTGCTGCACAAAAGTCTTGAGCCACCCCTCATTTCTCTATATTTTGCTTCCAAGCAGCCTGACTTTCTTGTGATTTTTTTAAAGTGGTCTTGAGCAATAAACTTCTCCAGGGTTTCTGAAGGTCTTTCAAAGTTTTTCTTTGGACATTGGCTGCTTTTTCACTCATTTCAGTCCCTTACTTGTACCTGACCATTTTCAGAGAAATGTTTTTGTTTAATCCACTTAACACTGACCTTTGAATCATTCAATAATTTTAAAAAAGCACCATACTCCAGGAAAAAAACAGTGTTATGTCTACACACACTTTTTTCTAGCAGTTTGTTGCCAAAAAAAACATAACTTGTTCTAAGTTCTTCAGCTGAATATATGAAAAATGCCACAGATAACACAGTTAAGAAAATAGTATTTTTGCACTAACAAGGTGATTCCCAAAGAGCTATTAGCTGAAGACTTAGCAGCGTTTTGCATAGTGTGCAGCATGTCCTTAAAAACATTTGAGGAAACTGGACAAGTGGAGGAAAAAAGAAGAAGTGGCAGGCCTAAAAAAAACTATCCACAGGAGATGAACAGTATCTGAAAGTTATGTCTTTAAGAAATCTGGCAAACACCTGATACAAGATACAAGACCTGTGAGATACAGCTGGACTGTTAACTGAAGCCTCATCAGAAATCTCAGTGGATGGGTGGCCTGTCAAGAAACCATTCTTGAGGAAGGGAAACAGGGAGAAAAGACTGAGGTATGCCAAATTGCACAAGAACTGGACTGAAAATCAGTGCAAACAGGCCAGATACAGTGATGAATCCAAACTTGAAATTTCTGGTTCAAATCATCGTCAATATCAACAGATGAGTTCAGGAGAGAGGTACGGCAGTGAGCGTCAACAGCCATCTGGGGCTCCATTTCAGCCAGTGGTGTTGGAGATCTTGTCAAAATATGAAACTGCAAAATCTAATTGTGAACATAGACATTTGCAGTCAGATGCAATACCATGTGGAAAGCATGTGATTGAAAACAGCTTCAATTTTAAGCGTGACAATGCTTTAAAATGACAGAAAGGCAGCCAACATCCAAAGAAGCCTGTAGAACTATTCCTGAAGACTGCTTAAAGAAACTACAAGAACGCTGCCTCAGAGAGTTCAGGCTGTGTTGAAGAATAAATGTGGTCACACCAAATATTGACTTTCAACCTTTTTTTTTTGCCTCAAATACTGGATTTCCATTTATGTCTTCACATGTTTCAATAAATTGTTGCAACTATTTCCCATTTTCACAGCAAAATATAAAGAAATGTGGGGTGGCTCAAGACTTTTGCTCAGTACTGTATGCAGCACCTTTAATGCAAAGAAGCAACGTTGCTGCTTATGTGAAGATCAGCAAGCATAATAATTATGAGAATCCTATATAGAATAATACTGTCACTGTAATGATGACTGGAGACTGAAGATAAAATTTCATTAGTGAAGTTTTGAGGGAAAAATAACACAGGAAGAGTAAGACTGTAAATCCAGACTTGCACGGTGCATCAGACATCCTGTAGGCTGAAAACCTAGACCTAACTCTTCCTAGAATATTGAGCCTCATTGATTCAAAGGCAAGAAAAAAAAGAAGCTATTGTGGATTAGTGTGCTGCAGCGCCTGCTCAAGTTAGCCCTGTGGTGCCAGCTGTGGTTAGCTTTGGCTCATGGTCATTTTCATGGCCTGTATCTGGATCCTCCAGGGAGAGTCTGAAACCCTGAGATATCGCTAAGCACCAAACATGTGATCGTGAGACGTGTGGAATCAAGGCTGGCATCCGGTCAATGAAAGCTGAAAAGCACACCCTGGAAACAAAGGACGACTGTAAATATCTTCACTTTGTTACTAAATGTTCTCTCAAATAAGGCGTTGAATGCTGCTGTAGCTGTGTGCTTTATGGAAAAAGCTCCTGAAAGTGAGTCCTCACAGAAATTTGAACCACAGCCTGAAACTTTGTGTCAGGGGGGGGGGATTTCTCTGCCTGCTGTTGTGATCATCACCACACCTCAACACTGATCTTTCCCTAGAGTTTCCCTAATGATCATCTAAACTATGATTTTCAGCCTTTTTAACCCCTCATCACAGGTTAGGGCCTTAATGTGGACATAAATCATGTGAATTACAACTTGAATTGGTTCAATAAAAAGATTTTTAGAGATCTGATGAAGTCCATGAATCCTAAAGTAATCAAATCGTTTATGCAGTGTAAACTTTAATCAAAAGATGCAAACTACCCTCACAAGCCACAAAAATAAACAGTTGTTTACAACGCTGGCAGATGTGTCTGAAGTAACCTTTAATGGCACGCGGAGGAAATAACGTGCATCAAATCGTGCATCACGACTCCAGAGTATCAAAGTCAGAACTGAAAGTCTTCTATAATGACACTCGCAGATTTTCTTGTCTCTGTTTTCCTCTCAAACGTTGCCCAAGAATGGCTGAATGCGATGATTGCGACAGACGGACGGCGCTCTGTGACATCGCACAGAGTTTGTCATCTCTTGAAGGCAAACAAACATGGATGCTGGTGTGTCTGTGAAAATCGAGCTGATAGAGTGTGACAGGCAGCAACAGTGCCTGCTGGGTAGACACCGATTCAGTCAACAAAGCCTGTAAATTCGGAGAAGACGGGGCATTGGAAATATGATGTTGTGAGTGTATCCTTGAGGGGATTACATCACATTTCTGTTCACCGTGGCAGACATGCCTTTAATCAAAGTTATAAGCACACCTGTCCGCCCGCAAACCCGTAAATATACACATCTGTGAGATTCCTTTGCCACAAGTAAAAGATGAAAGTGCTTATCTTTCTAAGTGAATGCATTGCCTGCTACTGTTCGACCAAATCAGGTTTGATTTGAGAAGTGTTGGTTGAAGTGTTTAAACCAGTTTAACCTTGATTTGATTCCACCAGTGAATAAAATTCCACACCTGCTGCTGGAGCACGTCTACCTGAAAGCCAGAGTCTGAAGTGTATCTTCACTTTGTCATCAAGCCTTCAGTAATTATAACATATAAAAGTGCAAATCTGGAAAGTGGATCTGCAACTAGATACATTTCCTCTTGATGAACCCGTGGGTGATTTAATTTGCCATTGTGGCTCAAATGACAAAAGGAATTCCAAGGGAATAAAAGAATTAAATGTTGCTTCTTTTCTAATAAAAAAAACATGTTAACAGTCAAAGCTACTCACTCTTTTAATGTTACTTTAAATCCCAAAGCAAACAATCTCGGGGAGTCACAAACAGCGAAGGTTTTGTGGGAGATAAAAAGGAGGCAGGGCACGAAGAGCTCTGTTTGCAGTACAGTTGGAGTATTCTGAGAAAACAAAAGTCAAAAATAACACATCATAGGTCACATCCATTAATTTTTAATACATAATAATGAAGCTCCAAAAGCATTCCAGTTATCCCATAAAGAAACAATTGTAACGAAGTGCTTTGTTCTTCAAGCTCTCGTTTGGTCACTGAAACACAGGGAACATGCAAACTCCACACAGAAAGGCAGCCAAGGTGGATTCAAACCCAGTCCTTCTCACTGTGAGGCAACAGTGCTAACCACCATGCCACCATGCCATGTTGTTTTTATTATTGTTTAGCCCTCTGTGGCTTTGTTTTAGTGGCTCCATGGGGTAGTGGTTCACACTTTCACCCACCAAGTAAAAGATCTCGGTTTGTTCCCAGGAGGAGACACAAATCTCTTTGCACTTGTGTCCGGAAAAGCATTCAGGATCAAATCGCTTTGTTTCAAAAAGTACTAGTTAATTACACCTAAAGGTAAAGCTTCTTTTTGTGGAGGTTATGAAAACATAAGCTTGGTGTGATGCCTCACACTAAATCCCTATCAAATAAAAGCCGGGGACTGGCTACCTGATAATGTTGCATCAAGCAAGCTTAATACATGCATGTAAAGATGAATCTTCTACTCTGTTAGCTGTTGATTGTGAAAAGCTCAGTGTTAAGTCAGCGCTGACACTATGTGCTCAGTGACAGACAGAACTGCTGTCTGGAAATTTAATGGGAAAGAGAGTGAAAAGGGGCAAAAAAGTGCAGTGAGAGACGTATTTCTCATTTGTATTCATTGCTTTGCATGGATTGTCTGTCCTTGCTCCATCAGACCTTCCTATGGTATGAATCCCATCAGCCTTTCGCAAGCGTCCATCAGCCAGACAGAGCTCAAGATGAAAGCAGGAGGTTCATCTGTGGGTTTAAGGCAGTAAGAGCTAAAACACAGTGTAGGCCCACGGTGACAGAAACACATGTCTTATTGTCCTTATCTGCTGTTATCTATAGTTAGGTCCATAATTATTTGGACCATGGCACATTTTATACTAATTTTGCCTCTGTGCGCCACCACAGAGGATTTTAAATCAAACTTTTAGGATGTGACTGAAGTGCAGAGTTTCAGCTCTAATTCAAGCTGTTCAACCAAAGAGGATCAAAAGTCAGTGGAAAATTGGACAACTGACAGGCAGTTTCACGGCCAGGTGAGGCCCGTTCCCACATTACTTTATCACAAATGAAGTAGCTAAAATATCCGGTCTTTATTCAAAGTGTTGAACTTGCATTTGGAAGCTTTTCACTGGAACTCTCAATATGAGGTCCAAAGACAAATTAATGCAAGTGAAGGAGGCCATTATAAGGCTGAAAACACAAAATAAACCTATCAGAGATTAAAGAAGCTGTGACTGCATATGTCACCAGTTTA